>OX388313.1:25097435-25175013 GCA_947579605.1 Athripsodes cinereus | reverse complement strand
ATTTATCTATTAAAATTAATTTCACAATCTAATGAGCGGAATTTCATGTATGATTCAACACATAACTGGATGATTTTCGAAGAACCACTTGTCCTCTTTATTTTGTTTTCTTGAATTATGTAGCATCTTGCAGCAGTAATATATTGAAATGAACATAAAATATGTGTCGTAATGAGTAAAAAATGTAGGCCATAAATTGTTAAATTCACATGATCACTGATGCAGCTGATAAGTTATTTAACAATGAGGTTGAGAACCAAAATGTTTTTTAACATTTGAAGGGTACAAGGAAAAACAAGCAAAGTCAATGATTATATATATGGGCAAAAGTCAAAATTTATGAAGATTTTTGACGATGATTGGAACGATAACATAAAGAGATTTTTCACCATGTTCACTTTAAAACTGATCAAACATAAAGATTTGTACAAAAAATTTATAATTTCCTATCACAAAAATACAATACAATCATATTGTGATAATCATAATTAAAATAATATACAAGCAGTGTTAAATAATAATAATAATATAGGTAATAACTTAATTTGGAATTAAATTAATCGTTTCATACACATTCCTCTAAACTCTACATTATTTATTGGTGACAACATTTTGATACAAAGTTAATAAGAATAAAAATTAGTATTGTAAAAAAATTGCTATGTAGCCAACTGAAATGCAAAATAAATAAATACAAAACATAATAACGCTTGCCGTCATATAACGAGAATATATTTGTAGAAAAAAATTCTAGGTGTACAATAATTTGGCTGAATATATAATTTCTTACTGAGAATATTAAGCATGGCGCAGGTAACAAGATTCGCAGAATTGTGTCAATTTTAATGTATTAAATATTGAATTAAATCCAGTTATATGAACAACAATAGTTATAAATAATAATAATAATAAAAACAAAATAATATACAATTAAATTGATAATGGAATATTGTTAGTGAAGTTGGAAATATTTCTATTGTTCATAAACACAAGTAAAAAATGGTTTGTATATTTATTACAATATAATAATAATAGTAGTAGGTACAATATAAACAAATACAAATTATACAATCATTAAAATTAAATAATAAAAATAATAGACTCACACACTTACAAACATATTTGCCAAAAAAAAAATTGTAATTAGTAGGGTACAATGTTTGGTCTGACAGAAAACAAGACAGTGATTCCAGCATTTTTTCTTACACCCATCTCAACTCATAAATTGTAAACTATTTATGAATGCAGATGGGACTGGCACATTGAAAGGAATTACCATCAAGTTCCTCTCTTAGAAAATCATAACTTTGTGTAATTTCATAGTAAGACTACAAAACTTCATTTATCAAATTAAAAAAAAAAATGAAACATTTAATAATATTTATTTATTTTTATGTAATGTAAATATTCAAATAATTGTAATGTTATTTTGCAAAATGTTTTGCAAACTTGAAGAACATAATTAAATTTTAAATTGAATATTATCATAAAAGCACTAAATTGTTATAAATCTGAGAATAGATTTGTACTGTATTGTAAACACAATTTCAGAAAAAAATCACCACGAGAAATTATTTTCAAATAAACTTTTTTCAGTGACAAATATATCAGGAAGTAATAAAGTATGTCGTGTTGAAAGAATTAACACAATTTATTATTATAGAAAGAATATAATAAAATTAATAAGAATATAATATTATTATTATTAATAATATATTGGCAATATTTATAATCATAATAATAAAACATCACAATTCTTAATCATCTGGGGGATCATAACTTATCATAAGAATACATAAAGCCGTCTACTCATAACAATGCGGTAGGGACAATTTAGTGTATTACCTGCATTTGGGTTTATAACAAAAACCCAGATATACCTATCTATAAAAAAAAAATCCAACGTCAACTGGAATAATTTAGTGTTCTGCACATGTGAAACGGCGGGTAGTACTCACCAATTCACATATGAAATGGGAGTTAATACAATCAATTACTTTTTATTTAGCGACCTGCACATACAATGGTGGGTGTTACTAAATTGTCCCTACCCTAATAGTAGGGGAAAACGGCTAAAACAAAAGCAAGTGTTGTGAATAACATTGGATACATTTACACTAAGTTTGCTATTATTATACAGTGAAGAAAATAAATATTAATCATACTATTATTATTCTAAGATAGATAGATAATTTTGAGCAAGCCATAAAATAAATAGTTATGATACACCCCATTGCTACTTGGACACTCTCCTCACTTTCAATCTCAATCAAGTGGAAATCTTACTCTTTTTGCTCATTTTAACATCAAACAAATTCAATGATAATCATGCACCCAATCAAAATTATTTTAATACATGAAACAAAAACTCAATCAAATCAGAATATATGATTCTTAGAAAAAAAATTTTTTTGGGTGGTAGCCGAGATGATGGTAGGTGAATTAATTTTGGAACTGTTTTACAACACTTAGACCGTCTCAAGGGTACCTGCAAACAGTGCAGTTCAATTTACTTGACAAACAAAACTTAACTCTTGTTTCTTTATTCCAAAACAAAAATGGAATCTAAGATGGTACATTACACGCTGTATAAATTATACAACTATAATTAAATTTTTTAGTCATAAACATTTCATCAAAATACATATAATACAAAATGAAACAATTTGGATAGAGACAAGTGGGTACATAATTTAATTTTTGACATAATTATCTATGTAGAGCAGAATCAATAAATTTTTACAAATTACTATTATACATTGATGGCTGTTTTTTGCATGTCATGTCACAACACAATTACAAGACTCACTAATGTTTAGTGTGTACTTATGACAATCTACTACATACTTGGCATATATAAGGTTAAAACTGTATCCACCACAATATCAACATTTTCTATCTACACACCTAATACATACAACATAATAATGCATCACTGGACACAGTTAGTGACGAGACAAAACAAGCATGGACACTCGCAACACGTTTTGCAGTATAAAGTCAGTTGCAAAACGTAGCAGATAAATTGCATAGTCAAAATACACATCTATGGCCAGGTGCAGGACAGTTATTTTTATTCTGGATTATTTTTTTTGATTTCAGAAGCTTTATTATCTGAAGACATTAACACTTTTTTGCTTAACTGGGTTTCAGCACAACATGCAGATGACATAGGCAGATAAAACTTCGTTCTCACTTCTTTCGATTTGATATTTGATTGATTTCATTAATTTAAATTATATAATATACCATTACTTGTGATTTATCACCTCGTTATCTACAAACAAATTATACACACTAGCAGTCCATGCACAAAAAGTAATTAGTTACAATGACGGTAATACAATATATAATAATTAGTTTAATATATTAAATGTCCTTACATATTATTATTATGAAAGTACAAAAGACGTAGACGACAATGTTACATATCAGTCATTGTTGTGATACATATATGTATGTCAGAGAAAAACTACACTATGTACAATTGTGGCCAGTGACCAAGTGACTTATGAACAGGTCGGGTCGGAACTTACGAGTTCGTCGGTAGCCTGGAGGTAGAGTCTCGGCCTCATGAACAAGGGGTCCGGGGTTCGATCCCAGGTGCCGGCAAACTCCCCTTTCACAACACAAGCTTTTAGTAGCTTACTATGAAAGGTGTATAAGGTTGTATTTGGATTTATAACAAAACCCAGATTTATCCATCCCGTGGAGCACCCGGTAAAGAATTGGTCTCCCACTCTTCTGCGTAAGTTTTCGAGTGCCCTGTAAAAGGCAGGTGTTCGAAAAAAATAAGACATTTTACATCTTAAATTCAGCGATGAGGTTTGCCACCCATCCTGAATGTCTTGATTTTATATTGGCACGAAGAGGACAGTTTGCATGTTTCTTAGATGCAGCTGATCTGCTGGCTACCCCACTTGTGGGATATGCCGTGATGGTATAGTATAGTATAGTAGTGTATAGTACCCAGATTTATCTTTTTTTAAAAAAAAAGTATTGTAGTCCTAATTATAATCTTTTTGAAGCCACAATCATCAATCTTGAAAACTCATTACATTTTGTGATTTTCACAGACAAAAAATGACAGATTTTTTTTTAAGAAATGTATCATTTTAATTGATATTATTTAAGTTCGTTAAAAGTGAGAGTTATAATAAATTATAATAGTAATTTAGTGTTCGCAAACAATTTACGAGAAGCAAATGTAATTTTGTTGAAAAGACTTTGAATGGCCGTACTGAAAAAAAGATGTCTTGTATAGTTTCTCTCTGACGTACAGAATACAATATAATATATAAAAGTTTTAGTAATAATTGCTGTCGTGAGCGGCAACACCATTCTGTCAGAGTTCTTTGAGTAGTGCCGATTTAGCAGTTTTCAATTTATCCAGACGTTTATTTAAGTGACTATTTTCTGTTTCTAATTCTTCCACTCGACTGAGAGCTTCCCGCGCCTGTAAACAAAACAGATATATTGCATTATACAATACACAACTAAAAGAATTCATTGTCATTGTATATCAATCATTACTTCCACCTTCTGGCATATTCCAAGGTTCCAGAATTATGTTGAATATTTTTAAAGCAGAAACAGAACAATAGAGCACATAAATCTACAACATTTAATTTCTCTCAACACCAAATCTAGAAAGACATTCTTCATTCAGAAATAAAGATGAAATATTGACATCTGATTTGTGACATGCAAACAAAGCCTTAACCCCCCCTCTGAACAAATGAGTAACTAAATAGATCATTTATATTCAATAAAACAGTACAAAGAGCATAATGTAACTGCACAATTGAAAAAAATACTATGTACTCATTTTGACAAAATTTCCCATTTGATTTTTAAAAGATCAATGAATGAGTGTTATTTTATCATATGAGAAAAAATCAAAAATATTTACATGACAGAAATATTAATTCATAATGAATTTGTGCTTTTATTTAAATATAAAAACAACTGTTCATATTGTTTAAATACATTTACTTAAAAACGCATTTCAGCACATATAAGATTTTAAACGTGCAATGATAACAAATATATAACAATAATAATATTTCTTGGACCATATTATGCAACGGGGATTTAACAACATTTAAAATCAGAAATTATACGCAGTCCTATATGTATTAATCAGGAGTAAAAAATATTATACTAAATATTTAAAAAATTATTATTATTATTAGCACATTAACATTTGGTGCAACATAATAATTAACTGTACAATGTTAATTTAATAATAATGATGATATCTACTGATGAATATTATTAATCAAGGGAAAAGGGAAAAACAAAAATATTGGATAAATTAAAAGAAGCGTTCCTATAGGTCAAACATCACAAAGTAGAAAGACGTCTCTCTCGTGTTGTTTAATCTATATTGGAACGAAACGCTTCTTTCGTTTATTCAATTATAGAACTCTACTATTTGTGTACCAATACTTTAAATAAACAAAATTATTATCGTCAGTAGATTTTGCAAACAATACAAAAATATTTATTACAAATTCAAAAAAACTTTCAATTATATTTACAACTGATATTATTAGTGTGAGTGTAGTATATCCACTTAAAGTATCAAACAAATTTTTCTAAGGCCTTACAATGCGCTTGAAGCAAGGTAAACATTTTTTATTAAAAAAAATTGCGATTGATGAACAATAATTAACATGTATTTATTTATTTTTTAGATATATCATCAAATAAAAAAAAAACAGAAAAAAGTATACATGAGACATTTGATGTGCGTTGGCAAAATTATCACGGTAAAAAGATTCCTTTCACCTAACTTTCGAACAAACAAAATGATCAATAAAAACATGGGGACTTACATTAAACAGTTAAGATATATAATAATGGAAGCTGTTCCAATCTTCAAACACATGATTTTTTTGTACTTTTATCATTCATATACTAAATGAAAGCCATTTGAGATAATTCCAAATACAGATGGATTTTTAAACGACAACACTTTTTTGGACGGACAAGATAGATAAGTATTCCACACCTTGGTATATTAACAATATATCTGTCGTTACCTATTGTGTATATTTGATTTCAATATAAATATTGTTATGTTTTGTCATTCCTTTGCGTAGATATATTTCTCATGTTCGCTAATGCATTGTCCAAGTCATCTTCCTATTGAGATACGAACATTGTGTTAACATTAATTTTGGTATTTTTGGAAAAATCTTCACTAACAAACTGAAATTTTATGATAAAACTTGGTAATCCTCAGGAGAATTGGTGTGATTGAATACAGGTGTGTCCCGACTGGTGCCATAAATAAATAATCAAATCTTTATTCTTCACTTTTCCAATATAGAAATCAATTTGTCCAATCTCACCCTGTTGTCTATATTACTATGGGAGGAAATTAGAAAAAATAAAGTTGGTTCGTGACTCTGATGTGGACGATAATTACTAATGACAAATCAGACATTGAGATTAAGCTAAATGTCAGAGATTGATAGATATTCCGGAAAATGTTAATGCTTTCAAATGCATCACATACGATGGATGGCACTTCTGAATTAGTTGGTTATATATCAAATACTACAAATGAGTATTGATCATTTCAAATGTTTTGGTATTCTGGTAACGGAAAGCAATCTTCAAAATTGATTTTTATTATTTTTATACAATGTTAACAGAATTAACAATTTTATATGAATTTTACAAACAATACCATTTGCAAAAGGTCTTGATTAAGAATGCAATGAAAACTGTCAAGGGATGGATGAGTTACACAATGTGTGAATGATGCTGCAAATCTTAAATTATGAGAGTTTGTATGATTACAATCAAACATTTATTTATAATACAAAAATGCATCAAAAACAGAGAGAATGTTTATGTATATATGTGGAGAAGGGGCATTCGGGGATAAAATACAAACTCATTATAAAATAAGACATAAAGTGATAATAATATATACCCTGGGCAGCTAATTCACACCCAATTCCTTCCAAAAGTCAACTATCTCCTGGAAAATAAAGTTATTAATTTTATACACCACAGAACATAAACACAGATCAGCAATAACTTGAGATATTCCTTTCTAGTAACTGTATTCAAAGTATTTCCAAGTCGTTGAATTTTGACATTATATAAAATATTTGAATTTTAAATAATAACATAATGCCCGAATTCTTAATAACTGGAAATAATTATAAACACAAAGAGTTGTTTTGAATTATATAATTGTGATCTCTGAAGTAAAATGATTCTCATCCTAATAATCCTGAGGTTGTCTGTTAGAACTAGAACAAAATATCCACAGTGTATTAAAATGAAATAAAAATATAAGCTATTTACCTCTCTTTGTAGCTTTCGCCTATCACACTTGAGTTCATCCTCAAGGCGCTCCGCTTGTTCTGCAGCGCTCTTGTAACGCAGGACTTGGCTTTCTAACCTCGCCACTGTAACCTGAAGTGTGAGCACATCTTGTTCAGCTTTTTGTGCTCGGAACTTATAATCGGCGACCAGTTTTGAGTTCTCACCTGAAACATAGAAAAAATTATATGAATAAGAACATTATTTAGTATGTAAATATAAAAAATACTATAAATAAAACTATAAATGATAGAAGGATATTAAGATTTGTTTAAAATTTAATTTTAAGGTATCTATAATTGATGAAAAAATCTTATATTCTTATCCTGAAATTAATACTAGAAACTAAATTAAATTAATATTACTTGTTATTAACATATTGGATATGTAAAAAACAGACTTTATAAATTACATCCAAATAATTATCTGGATTTTTTAACAATTAATTCACAAATAGCATAGAAGAAAGAGTATTAGAAAAACAGTTTTCAGTACATATTCATAATTATTAGATGAATCATAAATAATTAAGATATCACTTACGATGTGTTTCAAATGAATCTGAATCACTATCGGATCCATTGACGGGTCCGTTGTGAGAGTTATGTATGTTCTTTTTCTTGGATCTCTCCTCAGCCAACTGCGCCTTCAGGTGTTTCACTTCATTTTCTAAACTCTGCTTCTCACCGTGAAGTGTTTGCAATCTTACATCTGAAAAGAAACGATATTTGGTAATAAATAAAATACACATTTTACAATATTGCAACGATCTGAACAATGTTAGATTTCGACTGAAAATTAAATTGTAAATGATGTTTGTTTAGCCACCACTTATCAATGTTATTAGCATAAACATAAGTATGTAAATAAGGAGACAATTTAAACAATATAAATTTGAATAATGAGTTTACTGCTATTCAATATAGTTCATTAAAATATTACACAGCATATTACTAAAGTCAGCAATAGACAAAATATTATTACACATTAAAGCACCAGCTCTGCTCAATTTTGAGGGAATCAATTATGTGTTATTGAAAAAAATTGTATAACATTGTATAAAATACTTGAATATGTCTATTTTTTTATAATTACTTTTTAGCTCCTAGTCCTTTTCATGAGATGAGTGTAGATAATTTAGTCATTCAATGTTACATATTATTTTTGATATTTCTTTAATAATGCACCCGCGGGTTCAAAATTGTGTCAGATAGTACATTTGGTCATTAGTGATGTCCTGAATGTCTAATTTTTGGTTGTTTTTTAGTTGCAAGATTTTGTAAACGTGTTTTGTGTTTATTGTCTTACCTAAAGTACCCTGTCCAGCAGATTCTAGTGCTTGTTTCCCTGCACTGGATACAAGTGCAGCACTGATTTGTACCTCTCCATCTACCTTGGATGTGTTTTCATCATCTTCCATTATAACCAGTTCCAGGCCAGCCTCCCTGATACACCTTTCCCTAAGCTGTAGGGCTGCTGTACACCTCTGTAGTTCTTCCCGTGTGGCTCGGCACTCCCTCGATAAGCTCTCGTGGGCTCTACATTTGTCTTTGTGTTCCCTCTGTAAACAAACAGAAACATGAAAACCTATAATATTACTTCCTTTCAAAAGTTATAAAATTCCAATACATCAGTACAAATGCCTGAGACTTAGTCTTGTGTGAATGTACTAAAAAAGATATGGCACAAGCAAATATATAAGTTTGTCGGTCCTTTTTGGAGGTGGAATGCCTGTGGTATTTGATACCAATATATTTCATGTGTGTAATGTCAGTTTGTTTTGTCCATGTTTTGTTGCAAAGGTAATTACAGTAATGCCAGGTTGTGAAAATATGTAAGTAGGATTTTCATTACTCCACCAGGTTCTTCATTAGCATTAAGTTAACCAAAATTTAAGCATTTGAAGTACTGACCTGTAATTGTGTATATTGCTCTTGTAAATCTTCTAATTTGTCCTTTAGTAACTCCAACTGGTATGAAAATGATGCCTTGTCATTGTCTAGTTGGGCATTCAATATCATGGCTTTCCTAAACTTTTCTTCTACTTCTTTTAACTCAAGCTGAAAACAAAGGATTAATTTATATAATAAATCTTAAAATTGGGATTGAAACAATTTAATGTAAATTCATAATACACGGATTGCTGTCAGCAACAATAATGTATTGCAGTAGCTACCTGATGTCTGTCGCAATATGTGCAATTGTTATTTAAAATTAAACCATTATAGGTTAACAATTCAAGGAGATTTTACAGCTGAATATATTTTGGAATACCTATTTCATTATTTAAATTAACCATAGCATAGATTTTTAGTTCCATTATGCAGAGATAAGTAAATAATCCTTACCCTAATATCTCTAATGCTACCCATTTCTTCAAGGGAATCCTCAGAACTTCTCCTGGATGACAAATAGTTGTTGGCTGAGGATGGAGTGTTGGATATACTTCTGGCCGCCCCTCGACCAATACGAGGGGTGGAGTCTACAACAACAAAAAATAAGAATAATTAAACCACATTTAACATAGGGATGACTGGATGACTTATGGCCGGTTGGTTACAATAATCTACCTCTCTATAATGGATAGTAATAGATAGATATATTATTGTAACTGATCATTAATTAAGTATCTTAAAGGAATTTGTTTTAATAATCATCAGACTGTTAATTTATAATGAAAACATATAATTACCTGAATACATATCATAGACTTTGTCGGCATTCTCTTCTTGTTCTTTCTGCTGCCTCTCTAGCTCTCTCATGCGGATCTCCCGAGCTTCAGCACGCGCCTGTCGTCTGGCGGCCAAACGGGCTTCAGCCTGGAAAATAAAAAACACAAATTTAATATTTTCACATTATAAATGCTATCACCATACAAATAATACAATTGATCACTCTGATTTCTTATCAGAAGCTATGGAATTCTAAAATAAAAAGTTTATCAAAAAACATATAAGATTTTACACTCTACCACCCAACTGGCCAGTATCTGTAGCTGTACTAAGATGTGAACAGGTTAACGGAAATGTTCTTTACATGACTTAGCAACAATGATTTAATATTTTTTAGTGGTAGATTTAATTTAGATATATTATTTCTGACATATATCATTATAATTTGCACTGGTTTCCTTAACAAGACTACATGATGCTGCCTGTATAAAATCAAACCGAGCATACTGGTCCATTGGTCACATATATGGAGACAACAGCTAGCAACATGTAGGTACTAATCATCAGTTGTTAAGTTAAGTAGGGTATCAAAACACACAACATGGCAATAATATAATGATAATTGTGTTGACACTGAAACCAACTTCCAATAAATAAGTAGATAATATAATGAATGAATAATCCATGATCTTGATAGAGAAAATGAAACAGAGAATGGTAAGTTGAGTAATGTTGAATACAGATAATAAAACATAGTACATATGTCATTTGTTCTAGAAATAAGGGGAACATTATTTTTATAGCTGATGTGTTGGTTGATATTAACTTTACAACACTGCATTTGATATATTTTTCATTTCCATAGTTGTGTTATGTTACATCTGTTCATACCATTGCTGTATCTCCCACAAGTTATTATATGTCGTGCTATTTACATTATGTATAGTCTTTTCTGATTTTCTTTCTAGCTTTCTTAGGGAAATTCTAATCTATTTGCAAAGGCCATCCACTCGTTTACAAGTGCTCAGGATAAATTTTATAACCACATTCAAATTGTTTTTAAAAAGATATATCTGGGTTTTTCGTTGCAAACCCAAATACAACCTTATATCTGTGTATATTAAACATGTTCCCAGAATAAAACTACATTTTAATTTATTTAGCTGGCAAAGTCAGTTTTATTAAGGAAAAATGATCAAATCATTATCTCAGGAGTAAATTATTCAAGCTCTCTTGAAAATGTCAATATATCTATATTGACGAAAGTACTCGAGATTTTAAATAAATCAAAGTAAAAAATTAATTGTGTTATGTAATAAAAATAGAATATCATTATTCACGCTCATTTAATATTCAATATCAAACTAAACTTTGTTTTTTACATGAATGATATTTTGTTCTTGGTTAATCCTAGGTAGATATGTTTATCAACATAATTATTGAGATACTATTTAATATTTATAATGCTGACAGAGGATTAAAAAAAACATTATTTGTATCTGCATCACTGAAGACAGGGAAAAATCGTTTTTCACAACAACAAAAACGAACAAATCTAAAAATATAAAAAGATATGACAGAAATTCACTTTTTGCGGTACCACCAATAGCAAGTGGAATAATAATTTCATCTGTTATGAATCTATGAATGTATATATAGGTAATACCGAGTGATGCAATACAATTAAGTAGTGCGCGGATATTTATGCACGAACCACGATTATGAATCAGCCATAATAATATAATGTTTTGATGCAGTTGCAAAATAAGGCAATGCACAAATAAAACATTGAATTACAATTTTTGGATGTAAACATATGATTTGGTTTACAACATTAATTTTATTCTAAGAGTTCAGTAAAATATGTTGTGTGACATCAGATTCAGAAAATGACTTGCTATGGACCAGTCATTAGATAGGAGAATGAAGGCAATTATGATTTAAAGTTGAAAAAAAATTATCATCCACATGTATAAAAGAGTTGATTGGGGATTCATTAAAAAATAATTCGTTGCCGTAGAGGTGAAGTGATCCAAGCCACACTTTTTTGAAAAATGAGTTAAGTATGCAGTCTTGTTCAGAAAACCACGGAGAACATAGTGGTGAAGAGAAATATGTGATTTGATATGCCTAAAGGGCATTTTTGGAAAATCGTTAAGAGATGTTAAGTGTTTTTACATAATTTCAAGTGTATCTTAGAGCATTTCACTAACGCAGATAGGAATAAATAGTTCAATTAAATTATAGAAGTGAAAAGATCCAAGCCGCATTGCGCTTAACTTTCCAACAACTTTCCTACAGGTGGATCTTTCTCAGCTACAGTGTTGAAAAAACCCAGGTGATAAATTCGTGTTTACTTCTAAAATATAAAAATTCTTTAATATTTTGTTATTTATATTAGTGGAATATGTGATCAGGAATATTGTGTAAAAATTTTAGCGAAATCTATGCAAAAATAACTTAGTTATAGTCAGATTAGTATTGGCGGATGCGACAGCATAACTTCATCACCCCTTTTCTCGAAATGTCTGTCTTGTGGGTTACATCACTTCACATCCACGGCGACGATATTATAAAATTCGTGAAAACCGTATGGTTAAAGAAAATTCCAATCTGTAAAAGTTTTTGTTCATGTATTTTTTTTTAATTACACAACTATTTTTTTCTTTAAAAAAAAAATAGACATAATTATGTTTTTGTTATAAACCCAAATATAACCTTATACACCTTTCACAGTAAGCTAAAAGCTTGTGTCGTGAATAGGAAGGAAAACTTTGTTTTAATTATAAGATAATAAGAATAGGCATTGTATATTATTAAGTGCTAACATTAAACACTAATAAAACCTTTAAACGCACGGTTTCTACTGGTTTCCTAAAACCAGACTATATATGTTAGTCAGGAATACTAGCACTAGGTATTTGTAATTCTATAAAATTAAACAAGTAAATGATTCCAAAAACTAATTCAAGTCTCCCTTATTTACAATCATATCTAGATGCAGAGCTTGATGAATAATTTGCAACCTGGTGAAGAGTTATCGAATTTCATTATGAACGCAAAAGGATTTCCTAATCACACGCCAAATACATCGAATAATACACTACCCATAGACTAATACTTAGGTGTATATTATAATATTCATAAGATTGTATTAAACAAATCTGTACCTACATCTATGCGATGAGATGAGTCACATGATTGGTATATTCATGCCATCTACACAACCCACATCTTATTCTTTACACTCTACGAATATACACAATATTATTTCATCAATATATACACAAATAGTATGAAGACATAGCAAGTATAAGTAAATAGCACATACATACTACGGAAGATCAAGCGAATATTTGAATGTGATGCAATACAATGTTTTATCATTTTATAATAAAAGTGAAAAAAAGTGGTGAGATTCAAAGCGACCGATTGGCGATCATTCCATCAGACATCGTATGATGCGAGTGGTTCCTGTAAAATACCTACAGGAAAATATAAAAAAAATACGTTTCATCAAGAAAACGTTAATATAAGACTGTCTTCCGTACATATTTTTTTTCTATTATGCAAGTCCCTTTTTCCATAGTTACATAGGACATAAAAGAAGGAAGACACATTATTAAAATAAATTGATTAAGACACACAATTTTTTAAACACATCCATATATACGTTTGTCTGATTTTGTCTAATACAATTGATTTCTCATAATTATATCCTGTGACTGTGTGCTGTACTTTCAAATAAAATTAATTAAATACAACGCGAAATATTATTGAAACCGACTACACTTTATTTTACGTAAATAAAAATGTCTCATTTAGAGACCAAATAAATTACATCACAAAAAATGTTTGTATAAGCACAAATAAATAAATAAAAAAAAAACTCGAGAGTTTTGACGACACAACAACAGAGCCCGTAGACAATTTGTACTTGGCGATCGCCTACAAACGAATTTTCGTCAATAACTGCAACAATAACGCATAATTATACGGTACGTGTAGGTAGATTGTCGAAAAGTTCGCCAGTAGACGATCGCTAAGTACAAATTGTCTACGGGCTCTGGTGATGAATTTGATTGGCCAATCACGTGTAAATTTAGTAATTGATAGACTTAGACGTGGAGTGAGATAATATAAATTTTATTTAGAACAGTGTTGTTAGCTAACGCAAATTGTATTTATATACTCGTGAGAATAGATAATATTATGTATTACTTATACGTAAAATAATATTATCATACAAAGATAATAAGGTAAATCTAAATTATAATGCAACAATATTATTTATTAAGTATGTTAGCAGTTACAAATATTGTAGCTAGTAAACTACATAATAATTAGTAGTGAATAATAAGCTATCATAAATAATAGTAGAGACAAAGGACATATCACAAGATTATAATATTATTACATAAAGTAAGGTATTTATACAATATATATACATAGACAATGTATTGCTATCAAGTTGTGAGAAAAGTGTGTAGGTATATTTGAAAAGTAAAATAATATTATGTTATTGATGCATATATTCACCTAAATAGTAGAACAATCAATATTAAAACCGCATGATGTGACGTAGGTATGAAAAAACAATAATGAGTATATTGCTGTTTCAAGGTCGGGGTGAAAATTAATAACCAACGTGAAACATTGCGCTGCATGTAAATAAAATCATATTTCATGTAAATTACATAGCAAAACAACGCAGTAACGCAGCTAGTTCTGTATTGTCTTGTTTGAACTACCTATTACAACATAATCAAAAAATATTTTAATACATTATCAGTTATTCTATTTTTAAATTACTTTCACTTAAGGGGCCCCTTTAGCAAAAACGATAAAACATTCAATTTTCAACAAGTTTGGTACACACACTCTCAAAACTTGTTGACCCTACGAACATTTTGATTTGATAAAATGTGAAAACAAATATTAGTTACCAATATTAAACTTTAACTTTAAAAAAAAAACTCGATTTTAGCTTCATAGTATTCGTTTATAAAAAGGCATATTTCTAAAAATCGAATTTGGGGGTGTGTTTGGTGCGCACGAGAATCGTATAAATTTTCATATATTTTTTTTAATATTACGAATACTTCGATAGTTATTACAATTATAGGTAGAACAAATAATTTTATTTTTTTGTTTTTTTCATGGATATTGACCGATTTAAAAAAAAATTTTTTTGATAAAATTTCTCAAATTTTGAAACCAAAAATCACCACATGAATTCAATTTTTTGTATACTAAAAAAAGTTTGCTAAAATCTATAGTATTTTGATTGGATGAATAAAAAATATATATATTTTACAAATAATTTGTATTTTGATATAACAAAGAGTACCTAAATAAATCTCGTCAGTCTGCGATTTATTTATTTTTTGGTAAAAAACTAATATTGGTAATAAATATTTGATTTATTTTATCAAATCAATATGTTCGCAAGGGTCAACAAGTTTTGGTAGTTTTTCCATCAAATTTGTTGAAAATAGAAAATTTTACCGTTTTTGCTAAACCGGGCCCAAATACTGAAGTGGAAAGATTTAGACCGGAAATGAAAACGAACGAATTTTGATTGTATCGGGATTGACTCCGCGATATTTAATTAATTTACATGTAGCTGGTCTGCTGGCTACCCTACTTGTGGGATATGCCGTGATGGTATAGTAGTAGTAGTAGTACATATAGCAAGTATAGGGTGGATAACCCTCTCAGATTTTGAGGGGCCATCCCGCAATGGCAGTCGTCGTTTCGCATTCCAATTATCAATAAGAAAAGTTCCGGAAAACACCCAAATCATCCCGCATTTTGGAATGTAAATCTACCGATGGGGCGGTAGAAATATAAAAAAACTAATGTTTTATAAAACATTTCGATAAAAAAAACGATGAAAGGTATAAAAAATAAATTATTGTATCACAGAAGTGAATAGTTTTTTAACGTAAACAAAGTGAGTGATAATATGGCGCAATAATGTAAAATAATATTGTGCAATTTAGTTATCACTAACCCACCTACACCAATAAAATTATTAATTTTGCACAGTAACATTTGAAATAACCTCAACTATAAATTATTACCCTTTGTTCAATCAAAACAATTCAGGAGCCGAGGTTTAAGGTCAACATAATACAAGTAATATATTGAAATTAAAAAACAAATATATTTTTTCACTATTTATTTTTGGCTATAATTTAAACGATCAGCATAATATTGAAGTTTTGTTCAGCAGAAAAATGTATTCTGTCGACAAATATATCATTTTGATATGCTACTAATGCCCAGCGAGAAAATTATATTTGTATTGCAAATAATATGATATTGTAAAACTCTAAATTTAATCGACCAGCAAAATTATTATTTGACCAGCATAATGATTATTTGTGCAGCAAAATAAATAAATGAGCAGCAAACTGTGAGCTAATTTTAATTAAACTTGTGAAAGCTAAATTTTTAATATTTATTTTATTTTTTATTTTTTTATTTTATTTTATTTATTCAGTAAGGATCAGACAGTTGAAACAATTAGTATAGACATTAAAAGACAACAATAGACAAACCTATTAAGATCCCCTTTTTACCAATCTAATAAACATAAATTTGAGACTTAAAATGATCTTGTGCAAATAATAAATCTTTGTATGTAGCATCTTTTTATGTGATTTTATATGTAGCATCTAGCAACGATTCTAGCGTTTTTCGACATTTCAGTTAGATATTTCGTTAATATAGCAAAGCGGAAACTGGCATTATTTTCGTAGTCATCATTAATTTGGTAAGAAATCACAAAAACTTCATGTGGATCCGAAGGTAAATCGGTGTGTGAAAAATATTGTTTATCTAATATTTTCTGCCGGTCAAATAATAATTCTGCTGCTCAAATAACAATTCTGCTAGTCAATTAATTATTTTGTTGTGCGATTATTTATTAAGCTGTTAAAATTTGTTAATTTGCTGATATAACCAAGTTTGTATGTAAAACAAGTGTTGCGATTATTTTTTATTTATTGCCGATGAAAACATTGTTTGCTGCGCAAATGACTTAAATGCTGATTTTTTCTTGCCGAACGAATGGATTAATAGCCGATCAAATAATTAGTTCCCTTTATTTTTCATTGAGAGAGACAGCTTTCGTCTTATAAGGACATTGTCAATCTAAACATCGACACAGTGGACAAATAATATAGTCGAGATATAATTATGCAAACTCTCAACCGTAGTATAAAATTGTCAACGAATAGGTACAAAAAATTATGAGAAATCAATCGTCATGACTGCATGGCACAAAGTAATATACAACAGATAATAATACGATATCCGGATGATTTTTATAGCGCCGTTTTGTGGACAGATCCACCTCAAGGGCGCATAGGATGATTAATAGTGTTCGCTGGCGTTGCAAAATATTAGCAGTGATGTTTAATATATTCAGCTTGATCCATAAGATTTCTTGAAAAGATGTGTTTTCAATTGGGTCTTAAACTGGGTCAAGGTCAGTGTTTCCCTGATATTTGTGGGAAGCTTATTCCAGGCACTAGGACCCGCAGATATGAAGGTGCGATCCAGGTACGTAGTTAATATAAAAAGGCATGCATCTACACATAACATTATTACGTTTGTGCGTATACTTAATTATTATTATAATTACTGAGATTATGGCAATATGTCCTTTATAGGAGGATTTGTGCCAAGTCCAATGATGGGAGATACTAATGACAAAGGCGTGTACTTTTTTATATTGAAAATAAAAAGAACCGATTTGGTATTATGACATAATACACATTGTTCGCAATAAGCTCGCCAATTACATACACAAGGTATTTATTCACAACAAAGGGAATAATGTACCTGATAGGTAATACTATTCTCTCGATACATATTATTATTGCAGTACATATCGATGAGTTCATACTGTAAACTGTAAAGTATTCACATGTCACGGAAGTAATAAATATTTAACTGATTTAAGTATGTACAATTATTAGGAACGTTTTTAGATCTAGAGGTACTAACTATTTTAATAATATATACTTACTTACATAAATATCATTGTACTAAATTTCAATTGGTTCGTCAACGTGACGAATACGTATTACTGCGCGTAATATATTTATTTTTATTCAACAGAATATGGAAAGATTGTGATGACGTTTCATTGTTATTCAGTGTTGCGAATATTCTTATAAATACTAACATGAGCTGAAATGTTGTAAAATAAACGCAAATCTTTTAGGTTTATCTTACTATTCACAAAGCTTACTAATCACCCAAGGATTTGGATAATTAAATTATATGTGAAAAATTAAGTCAATTTGATCTCTGTAAGTGTGAAAACTATGAAGTTTTTTTTTTTATTTGGAACAAACCCATATACACCCCAGACATCCTCGGTAGAGTAGGTCGGCAGCGGGTGGAATTGAACCAGAATCTCGCGATGGAAAGTCTGAGACTCTACTATCAGGCTACCGACCACTGTGTCTAGTGCAAATTTAATTTCCAGTAAATAAGAAAAAAACATAGAATATAATGCATAGGCAAATCATGCAAAAGGAAACGAATCCATTAGGCATACAAAACACATAAAAGTGGGCATGTTTATATAATAGGACAATGCAGGTTCAATATTATGTACGATAGTATAATGATAATAATATAAACGTACTCTATCATGATCCTTGCCGAGTATGCCCACGATACTCAACTCGCTCAGCTCGTCTCCATTGCATACAGGGGGAGTTGGTGGGGTTCCGTTGTGGACCCCGTTAGGCACACTCTTCTTGCTCTTATCCCTGAGCTGGACTGTCCCATTGTCAACACAATTAACACTATTATTCACGGCTTCATTGCAGGGAACACTCCTAGAATTATGATTATCGACCTTTATCGTATGATCGTCCTCTGAATCATCGAAGTCTCCATCAGTGAACTGGTCATTTTCACTACTGCCTTCCTGCGCACTGTCACTATCACTTATCCCGTTAGTGGAGGTTCTTCTATCACCCATTGTAATGATAATAATACAAGTTTGTCAGACGACACATAATAACTATGAATCAAAGTCTGAAAGTCGAATATTCAACGTGAAGTATGTTGTAAGTGTAACTTATATATTTTGATTGCCTAGAAATATAATTGCGTGAAAAGGGAGCGTTGGAAGATAACAAAGATAATGTTGTACTCCTATTACTTTATCACTGAGAAGTGTTGCCTGTGTCTGTCTGTTATAAATTCCAATTTGAGATAAGATTGTAGTACTGAAGAATAAATAGTGCTGATATGCAGCCAACAAGCTAAAATGATAAATATAATATAGGTACCTAGATAGGGTTTATAGAATAGCTGATTGACAATCGATCACAGCAAGCCTATTTAGTTATATAGGTTTATAAGTAGGTACTTATTACGATATGATAACAACAAAGTAGGAAAATTACATAATATTATTATTATTACAAAAATAAACATTAAATTCTATTCCGTGAAGAAATCAAAGAAAATTATCTATTTGAATGTAACGACAGAACTCTTTGTTTTCATTCTGATTTGATCTATAATAATTTTTTGGACAATAAACGGCATGATGATTTAATAATATTACATAGTCTACAAACATTAAAAAATGTACACATTTCAGCTAAAATTAATCATTTCAGTATGTATAAAAATGTGTTTGCATCAAGTCTAACTAGGAGCATCTTTGAAAATATGCGATGATATGATGCTGGATAATCACACGAAAACAAGACAATAAATCATGATAATATATTATATTTTATACATGTAAAAGGCTAACGCCGTATGTTGGAATAAATAAATAAATAAAATAATCAGTCGTCATGTAAGTGTGAATCGTCATACAAAACATCTACATAAAAATGTAATTAAATAAAATTATTAATTACATTTAATTATTGAAGACAATAAATAACATCACAACATTGTACCATAAGAGTGAAATGTCATGTTAATGAAGATGTTATTAAAGTAATGAGAAGCAGTTACATGCGTAATATTTCCGGAAAATTCAGAAAACTTGATATCAATTAACACTTCGATCAAATCTAAAATTATAATTATTTTTTACATTGAAAACCGAAAACATTTTCAATACCTATATTTTCTAATTTTATCAAATATTAATATAACTATGTAGTTCACATCACCGAATTGTCTAAATAAGGAAATGGTAACATATCTCACGTAAACGTTGTATTTTTTACGATAATGGTTTCTACAACCATAAATTATAAAATTCTATTCACAATACTAACTGCCATATAAAGAATATACACATTCTATCAAACAAAAGAAACAATAAATATACTTGACACTATATACGTAACTTACAACATGACTAAAATCATAAATAAAGTTTTATTTTAAACACGTTGGTTCAGTTTTCAATGAAAACCAAAACACAATTCAGTTTGTACACATGACCGTCTTTAGTCATCGAAACAAAGACAGCCAAGGAGTTTCAAACCACGATCAGGTATTTACTATTAAGAAAAAAGAGGAAAATTTTGAAATTGTACGTATTTCACCCAACACTAAACGTTTTAATTAATCACAAATCCACACATAAATATTTGAGTCGGTTCGTATGTGCGTATGTCCTCAATGGACTCTGAAATAAGGAAAGACAGAAGTAAAATAATACACTCTTTACGAGGTCTCATCTCCTGGGCAGGTTTAAGGCTAAAAACATTTTAAATATCTTATGTATTGATAAAAATATTACAATTTTAATGAGATTCCCATACATTCGCTTGACAAAATTGCCAAGCGAATGTATGAAAATCCAATATTTATAGTCAAACATTTTTCATTGTATTGAATTAATTTCAAAATGGATGTAACAATAAATAAAACAATACTGAAACTAAATAATTAGGGACTGTTTACATAATGAAACATTGTGATTGCTAATGACAAAAAATCCTGAATTATGAGAATAAAAATTGCATATTTTTGACATTTTGAGCTATTTTCATAATGGAGGATATTATGAGACCATAGAAATCCATACTGTAGAATAAGAATAGTAATATGTAAAAAATCCATAAACAATGTTAATTGATTTTTTGTATGAATAAATACAAAAGTACCTCGGTACTTAATATTTTTCTTTACTTTTCATGGCAAATCACTTGAAGATTTATGTAGGTACTACAAACTAAAAATACCAATTTTAACCCATGTATTTGCACGGTTTCTGTTTATTTAAACCCGAGCAATGCCGGGTTACAAAAGCTTGTAGATAATAATGTATTAATATAATTGTAGAGCAGAGTGATTGAGATATACCTAAGAGAGTACAGAAGATCATAGATAAAGTCAGTAGTTATATTGTCTGTGATACAATGAAATTGTGGGTATACTGGAAACACAACAATATTCCATACGTAGTAGATACTGAATAAATATACACTTTATGTATTGTACTATAAGTAAATATCTATATTTGTATATTTTATTATTAAACGGTGTATGTTGTATTGCAATTAATACCTGTCGTCAAGGTGAATAATATTAAATTATTATATATTATTGTGTCGGTTACGGAGACAACTAGCGCATTAATTTTACTACCTGGTTGATGGAGTACTCATAGGACTCTATTGTCATTCACTAAGAAAAGATCCAGTTACTTTTTATCCGGAAAAACTAATTACAACAATAATGCCCTTAACTCGTTGTCGAGTATTTTATTGAGATGAGTCATTTTGACTCTGTCGTCGGTACAATTTAAGATGGCTGTGTAGCCCATTCCTTGACAATCATGCTTTGTCACATTCGGAGTAATGTTGTTCCACATTTACAATGGAACTGCGACGGCTGTTGTTTGTGGTCCGCTATATTGTGAACTACGTTACTCCAACTATGCTGTCCCCAGGGGTAATTTCCCAAGTGTCCTGGCCATTTATTCCCTTCAGGGGTTCGTACAGAACATCTTCAAAATGCTTTCGTTGACCTCACTATCTCCTACTGCTCTCGATAGGTTCTAATTATAAGATATTTTAAGTGTCGATTTTCAAACATCTACACGTGTAGGACAGTTAACATAAAAAATCAGCAATGAGACATGCCACCCAAACTGAATGTCTTATTTTTATAATTGGTATGGAGAAGACAAACTGCATGTTTATCACACGCATTTAAAAATGTCGGCTACGCCATAAAGGTAATGGTGTAATTAATATTATAAATCTGTATGAATTGTCACATAAAGTAAATATATGTATAGTTACATAATTAAATATTGCTGACAATAATAAGACAAATATACTTAGACGCAGACACAAAATGCAGAAAGATTAATGTGGCAAAAATTGACACACCTACGATATGAAATCATCGGGCATAAAAAGCGGTATTGCCTTCTATCGTTGTTTGAAAAAAGTTTAAATTATTTGTCCAGAATGTGTTTTAGTGAATTATATATACACTTTATGCAGAATGTGATATTAGTTTGTTATCAGTAAACCACTGGATGTAATACGCCACAACCAATTCAAATGAATTCATTACAACACCATAATATAATAAAGTACTACTACTACTACTACTATACCATCACGGCATATCCCACAAGTGGGGTAGCCAGCAGATCAGCTGTATGTAAGAAACATACAAACTGTCCTCTTTGTGCCAGTATAAAATCAAGACATTCAGGATGGGTGGCAAACCTCAACGCTGAATTTAAGATGTAAAATGTCTTATTTTTTTCGAACACCTGCCTTTTACAGGACACTCGAAAACTTACGCAGAAGAGTGGGAGACCAATTCTTTACCGGGTGCTCCACGGGATATATAATAATATAATAAAGTACCTACTCCTAATAATACATTCACATAACTATGTATTTTGTACGTGTTTGTAACTATTTACTGTCTTATCCATTCTATATTTAATATTAGGTATTTGAATAGTGGATAAATTCCGTAATCGTAACTTATTGGATGCACGTTATTGTGTAGTCGTAGGTGATGGTATAATAAAATAAAGTGGAGTATGTAATAATAAAACACAGCTGTAAATTAATTAATAATAAAACATGTCAACGAATGACTGCAAACACACGTGATGTATTCAAATGAGTTCAGTTATTACTGTTTTATACGCCTTAACAAGGACTAACATGTGCGCGAATTGTTTCTTTTTTACTCTACATGATCTTATTTTTCGTACTATATAAGTTCTATACACATAATTATATACGTAGGTACTGCAAAAACCGTCAACAATATAATGATAGAGCCACAGAACATCATTTAATATTATTTTTACACATATTTACCACATTACTCCTATAAGAATTTCGACGTTCTGAGACGTAGTTTCACATTGTATACATATTTAATTAAATCGGTAATCCAGAATTGTGTTGTATAATGGCTAATATCTTAATTTTTTCTTTCGAGCACTCATTGCATAATTCATCTAGGACTTAGTCAAAATGATCGAGTATTTTATAAGAACCGGTTTAAGTTTTCGAACATCCATAATGCACAAATCATTGCAGTGAACGAACGCATGTACTTTCTGTCAAGGAAACACAGCGGGTGGAGAAAATCATGGATCTCTCATTTCACGCATCACAACACAAATAAAAAGGGATCATTTATAATAAATTATTCGCATCACACGTTCTTAATCATCAAGCGTATAACGGTGAGCGATTAATAAACAACTTGAAAGTATTAATAGTATGTATTACTGAAAGAGTTTACTATTATACATACATACATGTTTACCTATCTAATGATAGCAGCGCTGTCAGTGTTTGAAGTTAATTGATAACAATATTAATTTAAATTACTTATTGGAGCAATGCAATGATCGCGATATGAAAAACTTATTTTGCAACTGTAATAAATGGCTATGTTGATTGAGGAATTTAAGGCCAAAATATACACACGTTGCTTAGTGTCGATATTTATCAGGATAAAAAGTTTTGACTTTGATAAGAGATGTGATATCATTGCAAAATCTTCAAGACAACAAGATTCATCGCTCTATTTTAAAATGATTAAAATTGAAATACGTAAATATGTATGTGGATTTTAATATAAATACAATAAATGTATACATGAACCGACTGGATACATTTTACCATGTGCCTATGAGTAGGTATACGAAACCAAAGATGATAATGGAAAAAATAACGAAACGTGTACTGTAAAATAGGTAATTGTTTAATTTAGTTCTTAAAGATTGTTTTCATACAATCTGAAGATACTCTTACTTATTGTTTGTAACTTATTTCAACGGTTGATGTATTTGAATGAAACTATAAACAATCTATTATCAGATGACGACGTTAGATAACGTAATACTTACCTGCTAAAATAATTACCTATTTCATTACTACCTAGGTGGGCAGATGTATACATATGTGTAACATCACAATCACCGAACCAAGTCTTCGTGCGTATAATATATGTAATACATTAAACATATTCGTAGGTATAATGTAACTACATTGTATTACATATTAAGGAAAAACAAAAAAATGTAGCGAAATCAGTTTGCTACGGAACACTAGATCAATTTAAATAGATAATAATTTATTTTAAATGAATAATTTAAAAAATCAAATAAGTAAATAAATAAAAAAGAGATTCTAATTTTATGACGTTTGAATAAATATTAAATAAAGAAAACGAATGGAAATATCAGTGAGATTTCATTGAGAAATTCTTTCACCCTGGCATAATTAGTTATATAAAAATGGTCCTGGCTGGGTTATGTTCTGAGAATGCCCAATGATAGTGGACCAAAAAGAGCACTGTTCTTCCGTCCGCAAGGGTTCCGTCGGCCCGGGCGTCTCTCTTTCACAATACACCGTTCCTATGACAACGACGTTAGAGCGCAGGGAATGTCGTGGGAAGAGGAGACGCGATTGGTACAGAGACGCTCTGAATGGAGGAGGCTGGTCTCTGCCCTGTGCTCCCGAGAGGAGGGTTGAGGACGATGATGATGATGAGCTTTTGAATTCCAACAGGTGTCAATAGCCAGTAGGACATTTCTAAATATATTTATGACGACATAAATCAAATCACAATATGGCAGGATGTATATTCACATGGTACGAGCTATATCCTCTATTAGACGGAAAGCCGTGACGGCGTCTCGAGAATATTTCAACTAAAATTAGTATTACATTATGCAGTTGACCTATTAAACATAACTAACAATTATGGAGATATTGGCAAACTCATATATAATTATAATTTAAGAACTAATGAATACCCAAAATAATATTTATTATTTAATCTTCACTACGTCTTGAAACAGAAAAAAAATGAAATAAAAGTTTTTAATGTAGTACTCAAAGAGAATTTAAAATTTCTAACGCAAATAAATGAGCTGTAATAGAAGAATAAATGTACGTCTCATCTCCAAAGCACCGGTTTTTACTATTCAAGTGTTGGGTTTAAAATTTCACATTATTCCATTTATTTCCATTAAAGATGAAACAAACTGTATAAAATACTTAATACACTAATATACTAATAACACACACAGCTCACGCTGTAGCTAACATAAGATGGTTTATTTTCTTCAAAGTGGTCAGGTTATTATAAACACAAGAATGATTATTAAATACATTAATTTTCACTTTCAAAATAATGTTCGACCTTCGTGGCCAATGTACGGTTATGAATGTTTATGTAAAAACTCGTAATACGTTTATATCACATTATTCTCTCGTAACGTCCAACGGATGGGAACGTTGGGAGTATAACATAATTAAAACAAAACTGGTACATACGGGTTACTTTTACATTCTAAGAATATAAATTCTTTCACTATAATAATATTATTATTCTCGAACCTTAAAAAATAAATGGATTTGATGTGAAGTCGATAATGAAATATTGATAAGTAACTACTTTGTAGATTAATAAAAGAATAACGGAAATTACTTAGAAACGTTCATTATGAGAGAATGTTAATTATTGATAATTATTATTAAGCATAATCAAAGATCGTGTATCTACTTGTTGTACAGATAGGTGTGAAACACGAAGTAAACTAGTAATAAATACTAATTATTGTAAGTACCTACTACAAACAAGATCAACTAATTACTGTGCGTTTATAGGAATTGCACAAATAACGCAAGTAATAAGTAAATTACTACAACGAATGTTTATGAATGCTCAACTGCAAAATAAAGCTGCAAAGCTTACTATTGACAGTATCCCATTTGTGTATTTTAATTACACAAATGGATTACAAATTAATGATAGTAGGCAGCTTTAAGCTTAAGTTTAAGGATTCTAATCTTTGCTTCAAAGGACAAATATGAAATATATTAATTTCTACAAGGACGTTGAGATTTTATTTTACCTAATTAAATCCTAGATTCATCATTCAGATAAAAGATAAGCTGTAAGATACTGAATGCAGACTAACACCGAGTCATTAATATTTAATAAGTAAATCATTTCAGGAAATTTTTATACAATTTTCCTACCCCTTATTTGAATGTGTCTTTTAACTGACAAGGTCAAGAAAAAATCAAAACAAAGAGTTCAACTGAGAATCGCTTAAAATTTGTCTCTCTACACCTGAACTTACATTTTTATTTAGTCAAATTTTAGTTAACAGATGCAACACTTCGACGATAATGAGCAAAATCATTAATTTTATATTACTCTCTTCAAAAATATATTGATGACTTCCTAATAAATAACACTATTACGTAATTCTTCAGTGTCTCAAGTGACTGTTTCTAAATGCCAACAACTGATATATCAATAATAATAATTATTTACAGCAACGACGTGAATTTTCGTTTTGTACTAAAATTATCGAGACATAGAGAATCATATTTAATTATATTTTCCTCAAAAGCAATTGACTTCCTTAATAAAAAAGCCCCTGAAGATTAAGGATTAACGTTTTTTTTTTTTGTTATTCCTATCAATATTGTATAATTAAATAAACGTTATGGAAAGAAGGCCACTTTCCTACATTACAATCTATATATATTATGTGAGTATGAGTAAACCAAGGTGTAACATGAAAAACAAATTTGCTTATTCTAATATGGGAATATACATTATTTGCGGTCACGTTGATAAGACGATAAGGCAACGGTAATTCAGTGATAACACACGGCCGTGGATAAGTTATGTAGGTACACATGGGCATGTTGCACATAATCAATCGTCCACTATTAATCGGTTGTATATTGTAACAATAATTACAGTGCGTATTTTTGTATTAATCACTTCACATAAACACACATATCAGTGAAATGCATTATCGCTAAATATATCCTAACTTACAAAACAATAAAAAAACACCTCTTTGGGACATAATAATATTCAAATTTTCGCCACCTTTTGTTTCACTTAAAACAATTTGTTCAAACTGAAACCAGATACATAGACTTATTATTATTCAACTTTGAATACGAAAATATCGTATTACGAAACCACTTGTCATACGTATAGATTCTAATGTATTAAATTATTCTTAGGCTGCGAGAACATACGAGTTCGCAAGTACGACGGGACACCAGCGATCGAACATATCAACTGAGGGACGTTTAGACGGTATAGCGCGAAACCTCGCGTTGTGATACGACTGCGACATATTATACTATGTACTATATAATACATAATACCATAAGTAAACTAAACACACTATAAGCAAGTGTGTAAGTAAGTTGTATATAGAATCATATAGAGAAGTACTTGTGAAGCAGCTGACTGTATTTTAACAGAACATTAATTCGAATATATCGACATGTGATAAACACTATGTACTGACTTTCCATCTGTAATGACACTGGTTGATAATTAGTGACTTAGTGCTAAGGAACACAGAAGGTGATCCGTATAAACATAAATATTTAGTCCAGTGCATTTATAAAGAGGCCAAAAAACAAAGGTAAGAAATGTGATGTATATATCCTTTTAAAAATTCCATATAAGTATATTATCTCGTTTTTAACTCGTCAGCGGAATCTACTCCAAATGTTTTCTTACGTTAAATTAAATTACATGGTTTTTAGGTATTCACGCTAATTTAAATTAAGATTTTGGGCTTTATTTACGTTTCTCATTGTTTATAGTTTAGAATACTTTTAAGTTGTTCTTACATAATATCTACTAGTTATTCATTTTGTGCTGGTTCAGCACAAAAAATGTAATAAATGTTATGTACCAATATTTCTTTCGAAGAAAACAATGCAAATAGAAATATTCACCTTCAACATTTCGATGTCCTTGCATTTGAAGGTTAACGTACAAAGACAAACGGCGTCGGGACGGCGAAGGAATATATTATGCAGGTGTAGATGTGTGTGTATATATATTTAGGAAAATAATCAGAAAATATCTATCTTGAACAAGGATAGAATACGTGCTATAATATATTTGTGAGTATCTAGATACAAATTTAATACAAAGGTTGTACATGAGCAAATAATAATATTGCATGTCATACCAGACAGTGGATGAACTTAGAAATAAACCCACCCCATAAGGACATAAAGATAGCCTCACATAATGTATAAAGCACCAGGTGGTTCGCCAAGGGAAGTGCAGTAGATACGTAATTCGATACAATTTAGTCACGATAGATAAGCACTTAATATCGTATTTACACGGTATAAAGATAAAAAAAATAATGCTCTATATTTTAGAAAGTAATTACAACTTGAGAGGTAATATTAAAATAAGCTGCTTACTAAAATCTAATACTATAATATATTTTAAGCTCTCATGTGCATACGAAAAAGTGATATGTGCATATCTACAGTTCAGCGAATGATTTCTTCGCAGATTACACTTGATAAATATGGTCAATACGCATAAAAATGTAAAACCGTATCTATTTATTTACACGACAATTATATGTAAATGCTATTAACACAAACCAATAAAAATCGATTGCATCAATGATAGTAAACAAATAACAAATTATAATAAATTAAACTTGAAATAAGAAGTTTTTGCTGAAGTCGAGTAAATACAGTAAAAGGTGATGTGTCCCACGTTATTTTCAGTGATGGGGTTACTTCTCAGTACTAATTTGTCATACCTAATGTTGTCGAATTTAATATTTCACTTACATTCCATACCATCGATATCTATTGATATTTACAATTTGTTTTAACATCGTTATTTTCATTTTTTTTAATCTATCATTGAGTCTTTTTAAATTGTGGTCTAAATAAACATGATGAATAGCGGTGATGCAACTAGAGTTAATAGATGAGGATGTTATTACTATTTGTCTAAGACAGCTGCAGCAGTGTCAGTGACACTTGAGTGCGGAGTGCGGATCATCTCGTAAATTATTTGGCAGAGAATCGGACGATAGATATTATGTTGGTACCAGATAGCCGAACTATGTAAGACACTTGTTAGTTGCAATGCACATTATTTGCTGTCTGTCGATAATAGAATCGAATATGTTCAAAATAGAATCTACGACCTCAACAAGACGTATAGATTTTACTAGCTATTTTATATATAAATATTGCAATGGAAGTTTTTCGTAGTTGTTTAAAACCACATTTTGTCCAAAGCAGTACTCGACATTACACACAAGACTTAAATAATGATCGACCAAGAAAAATATAAATAAATCTAAATGCAAGAAAATGAAGACACAACCATTTCATTTGATTTCCATAACACGACTAATTATAATTATGTTATAGTTTACCAAAAGAACAAAGTATAAATACAAGGAGTCTAAGTAAGAACATATTATTTATAAAAGATAGTGGCTAAAACGTTTTCTCTCGACAATTTATTTATTATCTTATTAATCATTTGTTCACTATTCCAGTTATAATTCTCCAATAATTATTGGAAATGATTTAGTTAGAAAACAATTTGAACTGAAATGAATGATTGAAATAGAAAATAAATTTATAAATTGTAATTATTTTTACGGTTACTATAAGTTGTAAGTTAAATAAACTTATATAATTTTTAAAATTAAATAATTGAAAAAAAAAATGAAATTCAAAACATAATTAAGGCTGATTTCGATTTCGCAACATTAGGAGTAAATAAAATAATACGAGCATCGAGTGTAACTATATTAATCATTTGAATTTCATAGTATTTTATTATGCCTTATATAACACACATCACTATCGCACTATGCGTGGGAGATACTGCAAATTAATCAAACAACTTGATGATATAATAATTATTGTTACATGTCAGTAATTTATATTGAACTATTGTCGGGTAGGTACCTACTAGGTTAACACACACTCAATAAATTGAATTATAGTACCTGCTGTAATTATTCCACAACAAATATCACTAACACGCCTAGCGACATTTTGGACATATTGCGAGGAGGGAGCCTGAGAAACTGGAGCGACCAAATTAAGGAGACCACACAGAGCTCACTGCATGAGACCTTGCAAAGAACAGAGGATCGTTCGAGGTGGAAACAGATGGTCTATAGAACGAGGCATGAAGGTCACAATCCTCAAAATTGAGGAACCGACGGAGATGATGATGGTGATGATGATCAATTTATGTATTTTTGCTGTATTTGTTTTATACATATATAAGGGTTGAACATTGTAATACCGAGAGATGATACATAAATATAAAAAATAAGACGAGAAATAACAGTGTTTCAATTGCAGATACAGACAGAGAGTACAATATTTGTATTTTCCCCTCTTTTTTCTATTTCACGAATGGGGTAACAATGTAACTTTATCAATTGCTGTTACATTCCCCCTCCACCGATGCATCATTTACTACATCACTTTCAATAAGGGTTTTCAAAAATGACATGAAAATCTACTTAGATTCTTCATTCCACATGTTTCTATTTTAAACGCTGTTTCTAGATTAAGAATGAAAAGGGAAAACTCTTTTATTCTGATTAATATTTTTTTACTGCCATTCTATAGTCCGACATCCGATACAAGTACATCAGTACTTAGCATACATCCCGTATGTAAATTCCTGACCAAACCAAATATCGAACGTCATACAACCAACATTTACGTGTCCATAGATTATTGGTATTATTAGTCTCTATTACACGATAAACAAATCATAGGTAATTGCCTCAGTTTACGTGTGGGTACATACTACATACATATTGTAGGAATGCAGTATTCACTACGGATGCACTTAATTCCTACGCTCACAAGACAACTATGATAAAGTAGTTTAGACAGTGTCACCACTACGTATCGATTGTAAGAGACATTAGAGAAGAGAGTAGTAGTATGTCACATACAGTACACAGTACAGTATACAATACATAATTATAACTCGATCCGCCACCTTCATACAAACTACAAATAGTTACCTACGGCTGCACTTTACTAATATCAATCTGTCTGTCTAATACATGCATCCTACATATAGGTACATATTAGGTATATATGTAGCATTTGTAATGAGGAATTATTAAAACTAAAGTAATCGAGTAACTCGAACATTGATATGGACGTTTGTCTTCTTTATCGGTTTATCGCGACATTGTGATTGCTAGTGCATCTCATCCGAAAATATAATTACACCAGTCTAACGATTCTATAGACACAATACATAATATGTCAAAAGAATAAATCGATATGTTTAACTAACGTATGCAACATGTTAATTTGGCTCGGATCTCGCTGCCAACTAACCTCAAAAAAGTACAATTGCTTGAGATTTCGTTGTAATCACTACACGACTAAAGGATGAAAGGATTTGCTATGAAATTGCAATTCTGATTATCGTTAGGTACGATTTAAGAAGCGTTAAGCTTAAAATTAATTTAAATCAACGACTAGAAAATCACTCAAACAGCTAATTTACAAGTGTGTGTGTGTCTTAGCAATTATGTATTGAAATAAAAATGCGGAAAAGAAAGAAAAAGTTTGAACGCGAAATCTTTCAAGAAAATATTTTTTAATAACAAGTTTCACAAAACTGCGAGAGCAAATTATTGCCAATTTTATTATTATTATGAGTGTTATATTCCGTGGAGCTCCCGGTAAAGAGTGGGTCTCCCACTATTTTCTGTAAGATTCTGAGTGTCCTGTAGAAGTCAGGTGATCGTAAAACATCACGAATAAGACATTCCACACTTTCAATTTATAGGTGAGATGTGAGACCCATCCTGTTTGTTTTAATTTTTATTGGCACATAGGGAACTCCTGAGATATCCGGGTGGAGGTGGGTCTCTCTTCAATGGCACATAGAGGATGACCTGTGTACACGTGTAGTCAGTCCGCTGGCTACCTCACTTGTGGGAGATACCATGAGAGTATAGATAGATAGAGAAATATTATAAAGATTGCAACATAATTGTATGAGAAGGTCCCTATAGCTAATAAAACCTTTGTCGTATAGATAAATAGAGAGTATAGATAGATAGAGAAATATTATAAAGATTGCAACATAATTGTATTAGAAGGTCCCTATAGCTAATAAAACCTTTGTCGTATAGATAGATAGAGAGTATAGATAGATAGAGAGTATAGATAGATAGAGAAATATTATAAAGATTGCAACATAATTGTATGAGAAGGTCCCTATAGCTAATAAAACCTTTGTCGTATAGATAAATAGAGAGTATAGATAGATAGAGAAATATTATAAAGATTGCAACATAATTGTATTAGAAGGTCCCTATAGCTAATAAAACCTTTGTCGTATAGATAGATAGAGAGTATAGATAGATAGAGAAATATTATAAAGATTGCAACATAATTGTATTAGAAGGTCCCTATAGCTAATAAAACCTTTGTCGCTGCTTAACGCAAGCTAACATCGCCCCCACATACGCCATCATACAGAATATTATTTCGCTACTCATTGCAGCAGCTCGGTCCATGTACCACATCAAGTAAACTAGGACTAGATACAGGTATACGATGTATTGTATTGGAAATGACAGATACTAATTATAATGATAGCGCAGTATGTGCATAATATGTAGGTATATGCGACTTGTTAGTACACATAGTGCCCGCATCCTATTACACCTAATTACATCGATAAGCAAGTAACTCGTTATTAGTGTGGAAATCGATCCACATTTATACGAACGATACATTTAATCATCAACGATAGTTAATAAAATCATGTAGGTGCTTACAAATAGTTTGTGTGAACGATTAAAACAAATATTGATACGGTACAGAAATTTGCTATCTTTGAATGCAAATACACGAGAGATTAAATAAAAAAAAAATATACATAGACACTTTCCATAAAATGTAAACCAAAAATTTATTAATTTACTCTGACCAAAGTAGGTACTTGAAAGTTCGTAGAGAGGAAGAGAAAAAGATAGTTATGCGGAATACATAAATATTTTCTAAAGCATCACTATATAGAAAAACTTACAAAAAAAATCGTGGAATAAGAATTTGAGCTACTATCTGCACTCTATATATTACGAATCTTGTAAAGGACAAGTATTGGGTAATTGTTAAACGAAATTATTAAGGTATATATAAATCTCATACATATGATTAAATACCAGACATAATATAACTTGTTATCTCTTTAAATCCGTCAATATAATTAATTTGTACATGTTAAAACAATCAATAAAATAAAACAACGCATATATTTTACAAATAAATTTAACGTAAATTTTAATTTTCAAATACAAACGCATATAGTAAGAAGCGTGATTATAAATTCGATTTGCTACTTGTTTTAATAGGATATAAAACGATAGACATAGTTTGTGATAATAAATAACACACATACATACAAGGAGCCCGGGTTGGCTAGTAGGAAGACGCGACCGGTGAGATTGTCCGTTTATACTTGCTATAACAATATTGTATATTATATAACATATATCCACATATCTAGTTTCAGCTACAGGACGTCCTTGATTCTACACACAAACAATGACTAATACTAATACAGTAATACATATACGTTAATAACACCTTATATGAATAAATATGGATACACGTATCTAATAAATAACCTACAAGTAATAAAACTAACACATGTTTTTACCAAAACCAAATAATTTATTTTAATTGTTATGTGTATTTCACTACAAATAGTTGCAACCCTACAAATTATACGAGATTTTGCGATAGCCTGAAATTGATTTTGGTTGAAACCAATTTTGGTTGGAATTCTTCTTCTTCTCCTTGGGCAATTATTAGTCCCACATGGTGGTGGGGTCTGCCTTTCTTGTTTGGTTACGCCACTTGGTTCTGTCGAGCGCATCCTCATGGGAAACATCACAGCTCCTCATGTCTTGTCTCACTACTTCACGCCATCTGCGCTTTGGTCTTCCTCTTGGTCTCTTGCCGGTAACCTCGATACATTGAGCTTTATTGCCTACATACTCAGGTGGTCTCCTGGCCACATGGCCATACCATCGCAATCTGCTCTCTTGTATTTTATCCGAGATATCCCGCACACCCAGACTCCCTCGGATGTATGTATTTCGGATCTTATCAAGCCTTGTGACCCCGCACATCCATCTTAACATTTTCATTTCGGCAGTCTGTACCTACAGCAATAAAAATAATGGAATAAAAACCTTAAATAGATCTGTAAATTGGCCTTTTCCTATAAATGTTATCAGAATCGCTGTATATATTTTATGATACAAATTCAAATCGTCATATTTTCAAAAATTGAATATTGTCGGTTTAGTTCGATCGGTTCGTTAAACAATTCTATCAAATTACCTGAAAAAAAATAAATCAATATACAGCAAGGCGTACGTATATCACCCTTATCCATTGCACGAAGCTCGCATCCATGATGTTTTTAGTATGAACACCCCAGTTTTAAATGGAAATTATTGTAAACTTAAAACACGCGAAAACCTTACTGATCCTCTCGCTAAGAATATAGAATAGGAAATTAGATACACGAATACAATAATTTACATAAGCAATCTCTTACAGAATAAGCAGAGTGTATAAATTACTGGGAGATCGACTATTACGAGCATACGTAGTCGTATGTATGTAAATACACCCCAAAATGCGTTGAATTAGTTAATCAACATTTTTTTATTAAATAAAATAGCAGTAACTAGCAATGACATCGACTGCTCTGTTTCATGAACAGCAAATTTGACGACCGAAGTTTGATGAGTTTGCAGAAGGCAAACGCCATAACCACACAATACAAATAAGGGATCAAAATAGACGAGTGAATGAGTTATTCTAGTTTGTGAAGGATAAAAGGTCTTCTTCAGAGTGATCATCAATGTCGGAAAGACCCGACACGACACTTAAAAAAAGAAAGAGCTAATTAATACAGCTGATCAATGGAAAGTTTATATTAGAACTCTTCAACCAACGTTCAGAAGTTCAGAGGAAAAAGTATTATAAGCTTAAAAGATGTACAGAGCCTATACTTCTATTAATATTAAGTACCTGAGTGAAAGATTATAAACCATTGTGGTACAAATATAGAGAAACATAATTATTTCATCAATCACCGCATTATAGAACAATAGTAAAGGTAAATGAACTCGCTGGATGCGTATCTACTGAATGGCTACGGTAAGTACATGGGTCGATTTACTAATGGTTTCAATTATTTACAAATGCGCAAATTTGAAACGGATAATATCCATTAAATAATACAACATATGATACTAAACTGTGAATACAAAAAAAAATATATAAATAAATCTTAGTTGTACGCAAAATTCGAGCAACAATCTATCGTATATTTAGGATAGTGTTATTTTCATTTGTCAAAGTTTCACCACGTTCAATATGCTGTCAGAAAGCATTTTTCATGGTTATAAATCTGCGTGAGTCTTCATTACATTGCACAATCCTTGATAACCATATCAACAGAGCATACAGTTAGAAGATATTAGCACATGGAAAAGGAAATTCCTGTGAAAAAGGAAAATAAAGAAAAAACTTTGAAAAGCCTTATAATTCATAACATTTGGATACATTTTAATGGGATTATCGAACTTATATTCACCGATTTCCAAAATTATCAACATTTATCGAAATATCATCAATATTACTTTTTGCATATATTGGAATATAATTACTTATGATTAGCATAGGTAAATAAAAACCAGAATCCGCAAAAGGTCATGAACTGTAAAAGTATCCCAAAACCAGCAAGAGGATCAGTGTATATGTACACAAAGTAATTAGCTAAAGACGTAAATAAGACTGTAAATATAATAATATTATGACAATATAAATATACCTATCTAAAACAAGTGGATATCTATCTAATTATATACAGTACCATCACAAAGAGTAAGAATTTCAATGAGAAAGACGATTTATACACACTACACCGAGGCGTCATATTATCTTCATAATGATTGTAATGTTAATAACATGATTGAAAAATATAAAAAGACGTGGGAAAAATACAACACAACACTAATTACAATTGGTAATGCGCAATCTAATAGAATTCAATCACAATGATAATAAGTACGGTATTATTGCTATTCATGTATTTATAATAAAATTAATTTATTTATTACTAGCTTTCAAAAATATTATTACACCACAGGGAAATGGCGAGATTAACTAAAGGAATTATAGAAACAAGTGCAACTATAGTAGGTACCTATATAAAAGAGCCCAGCAGTTAATATCAATTTATTATCCGCTCGCAGCCATTGTACTCCAACCCTCTTGGTTGCAGTAAATTGCCTACTCGATACGCTCTTAATTAATGAAGAGAGTTTCTGTGGCAATTTCGTCCAGTCGTAATAAGATTAATAATCGCGAACTTCAAGCAAAAAAGAACAACATCATTCCAATTTCTCCCTCAGACTTCGTTTAGTACAATCAATTATAATAATTATCTCCTAGATATTTATTTCATGAAACATTTCCACTTCGAGTCTGTTGAATTTCACTTAACTCGTCCATTTTTTTACCGAATCTTGGGATAAACACATTCTAATGATCCAAAATATACCCAAAAACACCCTCAGCAAAAGTAATATACTAAACTTGTATTGTGAAGGCAAGAGGGTGTTAACCTACGAACTGTCACATGAAGATGAAATGACATGCTTCCGACCAAGCTTGTTGCAAAAATATAGTTTAGGGTCTTCATCTCCCAAGAGCAGAATCAATGAGAAATGTAATAAAATATGTACGCACTTTAGTTGAATAATATATAGAGACGGATGACTTGACAAAGGTTAGTGCCTCATACTACTACAGAGTTGTGACGAAATGCATAGGTATTTATAAATAAAATTTCATTTCATTCGAGAACAAAGATACATAATATTTTTTTTTTATTTACCAAGCAAACATATAGTCATATAGGACATATTACATAATTACAAATTACATCAATATTTGACCAATAAAGTTTCTGGATTTTAATGAACATGAAATATACCATTAAAATTTAAAATCATGAATATCCAGCAAGTTATTGGCAAAAACTTTCCAGAAGTACACTAGTGAATACTTCCTTTACATTTGAAATATTATGATATGAATATACTTTCTTAGTTGGTTTTGAGTGAACCTACACAAGGCTACCTATTACCTAAGAACCTCAAATGACGCTACCTTCAAACATCGCATTTGCGAACAAGATAAGAGAGGATCCTAGTTTTCTGTTGAAAACTCAGATGAATTAACACTTTATTGTAAAGCAACCGAACAACAGTAGGTATTGAAAAAAAATAATCAATTTTTCTTTAATTTCTCATTAAAAAAGATATATGTACCTATTTTAAGATTAGTGCGCCGATTGTTATTTTTTGAATGAATAGGTTGCAACTGAAATGGAAACCCAAACATTTCATTTGGAAAATTAAGACACTGGAATAACTTTTCTGTTCATTATTGTGATACGTAAGAATTCATAGAAAAAAAAACCTGCTAAATATTTACATTAAATTGCAAACAATATTATACTACGCGAGGCAATGGTCATAAACCTCTATCGATCTCAGCAGGGACCTAGTCTCCAATGGATCTTCGGGTGTCCATAATGTATTCAATAAAGACAACTATTATACTAAACCTCGTATATCTAAATTGACAATCTATTATAGATATTCACCACATGAATCACTTAGTATAAGAACATATATTATTAATGGAGAATTACATCATTCTCACGGATTTTTTTTTTAACGATGTACATAAAATATTCTATACGCCCAATGATGCGAAACTGGCCAAATTATTATATAGAAACAAAATATGTCTAATATTCTGGATAGCATAAATAACAAATAACAAACTCAAAAGTAAATAATAGGTTTCCTACTCCTTTCTGTTAGTTTTCGAGTTTCCTGTAAGACGCAGGTATTCGTAAAACGTTTAATTTAAAACATTTAAAATCTTCTGTTCAGCCATGAGTTGTGCCATCCATCCTGAATCGCACGATTTTTCCGATGGCTACCCACTACCCGTTAGTATGAATGAATAAAAATAATACTAAGTAATAACAATTTATCAATCTTCACTCAACAATTCAGCAATACTCTCACAGTTCAACATACAAACGATAACACACAAATTCTTCTTCTTCTTCAAGTGCCTTGTCGGGTCCCCCCAACGTTGGCGATCACCTCGGCGAACTTGTCCCTGTCCTGCGCTGCTCGGAACAGCTCTTCCACACTTCGGATGCCGGTCCACTCCCTTATGTTTCACACACAAATTAAGAAAATTTATTAAAATATATTTTTGAAAATTACATAATTCAACCAAAATAATTTTTCATAAATATTTAATTTCCTGGAAAATGGCAAAAAATTAAATTACCACAAAGTTTTTAGAATACACGTACCTAACACTTTATAGTATAGAATATTTTCTATTTTAAATTGTGGATATTGAATGTGAAGCAGACCTCAACAACATTTTCCTGTTCGTATGGTTATAATTAATTGTTCACCACAAAATGCACACAACCGTTCATGTTTTGAAATGAATGACCTAGGATTAAACGAAATAAACGTGATTTTAACATTCAACTTAATAAAACACATATCAGTTATGAAAGCTGAATTAGTTTTGAAACAGGGGACGCCGCGTGTTCAGTATGGCTTGGTTGAAAAAATAATTGTAAGAATGTAAAAGGCATCTCTCACAAGTGGGGTAGCCTACAGACCATCCGCATTCAATAAACATGCAAGCTGTATTCTCTGTGGCAATAAACAAATAAGACTTTCAAGATGGGTGGCAAAGATCATCGCTGAACTTTGAAAAAGGAATTTATTTTTTCGAACACCTTTATTTTACAGGTCAGTCGAAAATTTAAGGAAAAAAGTGGGAGATTTATTCCTTGGCGGGTGCTCCCCGAATTATTTTTTTAAACAAACGATTTTTTTTTTATTTTTGAAGAGTGCATAATAGGAAACAGACCCCCAGGAGATGAGTCCATAATAGGAAGCAGACCCCCAAGAAGACCACCCAAACGATGGAGGGATAGCTGGCCACCTCAAACTAAAGAAGATTTTCTTCATTCGGGGATCATGACTGTTCAGCCAAGGTGGTCGGTTGCCAAAGGTTGCCTACATGTTAGTGGAGTGTTATAATATAATAATGATATTACATTATGTTGTGAGGTTGCGGCTGAAAAAACTCGGCGGAAAGATGAGTTATGTCTTGTGCAAACATCGCAACCATGATGCCGATGACATCACCAATACTATCCGTGACTCCTCGGATATAAGTGAGACAACATCTGCCATATAAAGGATTATTTAAAAAATCGCACTGCAGATGACTAAACGGCAAACAGTGGCGGGTCATGCTTTTTAAATTTGGCACCAATTATGATTATTAAATTATTTTTTTAACATTTACGCTTATTTAGAACATAACCACTAATAAACACCATGTTAGGTGCAGTTAGTCCGTTAGTACGTAGTTAACGTCGTGGTGGTAAAGATATTTCTTCTTCTTCTTCTCCTTGGGCAATTATTAGTCCCACATGATGGTTGGGTCTGCCTTTCTTGTTTGGTTACGCCACTTGGTTCTGTCGAACGCATCCTCATGGGAAACATCACTCTTGTCTCACTAATAAAGATATTTATCCGTGGTAAAGATATTTATTTAACTTATATTTTAATAGAACACTGCCAGGATTCTGGAAATATCTGTGACTTTCTCTAATGGCTAAAATTATGAAAACTGAGTAAGATCAAATATGATACAAAAACATAATAGTTTGCCTAAATTATGAAAACTGAGTAAGATCAAATATTATACAAAAACATAATAGTTTGCCGCGGGTATTTGAATGCATTAATACAATACATAAAATTATATATTTTTAAATAATATCGGGTACTTAAAAACTGTCACTGCCAATTCAAAATACCTTAAATTTACACGATAAAGTTAATAAGGATAAAACGACTTAAATCTTGTCGTGCAGGCAAATTATCTCTGAGAAATTTGTTTTGGCAACCTCATCGGGAAATTATAAGAATTAATAATACCTAATGAAAACAAAGATCAAACTAAATAACGTATGACGTCTAACAACACTCGACAATAATGAGACAAAATATTCAATTAGGTATATTGTAAATGTAAATAAATTAAATATAGATTCTCACGTCTAGAATGAGTGGGAACATTTTATTTCAAGAGAATAGGTCATACTGTCCACTTTTCAAAAATATTTCGGAAAGTTTAATTATAAAACTTGAAAGCATAGATATTCACATTTCATAAAAACAATGTCAATTTTGTCACATGAAAATCACTCACATTACTGTTTTTTTTTGTATTTTGCACGTATTACCTATTTATAATTTAAGATAAGCTAAAAGTGTTGGTTTCCCTCTTGTGTCCGTAAATCTACCATTAGATAATAATAATTTTATCGTATCGTTAACAGAACTAGCGGCATCGAATTTAAAAGCTTCATGGTTGTCGTAAATCATTTTTCATAATCCCATCTGGAAAGAGGTAGCCCACGTTAAGTGGTGGAGATTTGTTTCGAATGGAAAAGACTGAGCGTTGAAGGTATAAAGCAGTCATACCAGGAAGGAAAACTCAATATACTTTACAAATAAACTGTCAACACTGACTTAACGTACATAGTATATATTTCAGTAAAAGGCAATTAATTGGGTTCGGTCCATTTTGAACTTAATGTAATCTTTGAAAAAAAAAACAAGTGGATGGTTGACGAAAATAATTGAATATGATGAAAAAATACATCTACGGTAACAAACGTTAATTCGATACAAGTGATTGACATAATATGTGACACGTCACAGTTATTGGTTATTACAGAAAACGTTCTATTTAATTATATCGAAAGAACTTAGTAAGAATCGTGTTCAATCAATTATTAGTTTTCTAACAAAGGTTGCATGACCGTATGTCCTTTATATGGGACTGAATGTCAGATGAATAGAAATGCTAATTACCGCTGCACTTGGAGACGCAATTAATACTTTTATTTACGCATTTAATTAACGCAAACAATTTAATCGGAGATCTCGCTGCAGATTGTTTATGCACCATAAAAAAGTACTACTACTACTACTATACCATCACGGCATATCCCACAAGTGGGGTAGCCAGCAGATCAGCTGCATGTAAGGAACATGCAAACTGTCCTCTTCGGGCCTTCGACACACGACAAAAGTACACTTCGACGTTAAGAAATAAAAAATATATTCAGAATGTTACATGCGGTTACGGCACGTTTTTGTTATCTCAAAGTGTTGAATTTGTTTGAAATAAACTTATTTCAAAATCAAATGATTCACTATCCAGATTTAAACGTTGGGTAGATATAAAATATACGCTATCAAAGATATTGATCAGTAGTATAATTGTCCATTATTCTTGATATTTCTATTTTTCTAAGGTGAATCTGAGTTTACGATAGATCCAAATACAACCAGAAAACCCTCACAATAAACAATAGTACTGATTGTGAAAGTAGAATAGATTGGCCGCGGGATTTACAGCCCGTATCTTCCATTTGGTAACCGAGAATTTATCAACAGACTACCGACCACTGTCTTGGCCAAGTATGTCTTCTGAACATTCCATTGTACACTCAAATTATAGATTTAATTAGCTGAGTAGGTACATTATAATACACAATATTATGAAAAATGCAATTAAATAACTTAATTGTATGGAACATAACAATTAAATGATCACTAAGCATTGTCAAAGTGTTTAATATAAAGCGGCAATAAATAATTCATGTAATGCTGTACAAGAACAAGACATAGGTAGAAATCGAATCCGCTACACTAATGGACATTATAATGGCAGTAATAGTGGCACTACATATTATTGTAGTACATCGGCAGACAGGGAGAGACAAGCGAATAGCTAAAATAACATAGGTGACATGTCATGTAAATGCACTAATTTATAATGCATGTATGTAACTATGTGCTTAGCCTCTACCTACACATACGATAAGAGTACCGTAACATAAACAATGGCGAAATCAAATTATGATATTGTTATATTATAATATAATACGAATATCGTCCTCTGTCGCAATGATGGCAAGAGACAGTGAGATTAATAGACTATGCTGTTGACAGTACAATGGAATAAACCTCATGTGTGTATAATTTGCATTGATGCGAGACGAGATAGTTGTTTGTTGAATTGTCTTTGAAAAGATCACAAACACTTAAGATGAAAACATTTTTTTATTTATTTATACCGTAGCTTTAATAATAATACAGGACCTTTAATAAATTGTGATATTGCGCAAACAGAAAAATATCAATCCACTAAATTTAACAATAAGGGCACTCCAGCAGATGTGACATTGTCTGCAACAAAACTCAGCGCCACAGTTACATACACTGGATTGGTTCTAAAGGGAATCTCGTCGTATCTTGTTCTTCATGCACTTTCTGACTCCACATCTGAGAAGGTTTGATGTTTTCTACGTTGGATCGTCGAGACAAATCTGACCAACATTTGAGAGATATTTTAGTTTGAAGTAAGTAAATAAACAAATTAATACAGGAATAAAAATAATTACTAGAATATTAAAATTAATTTAGACCTAAATATAATAATATATTAAAACAGTTACTGAGTCATTCAATGTTTGAGTTTTCCACTAATCTCCTCCGGCTTACTACTAATCCCTACATTGAGCACATTGCCCTCGTTCCCTTTCCTTGATTTGCGTAAAACTTTGTTACACAGGGTTTAAACCCAACAAAATTACAAAGTATACATTGCAAATTTCGCTTGTTGGACTTGGTACACTACACGCATTCTACGCAAACACTGACGTGACACACATCAAGTCTTGGAATTCCCTGAAAATATCTCATGTTGTAGGTAGTAAGCAAGTTATAATCATTATGTTCGACGGTCTATTTAAAAATAAACAATAAAATAAGAAGAAATGGAGAAATGGAGAAAAGAAACGCGAGGAATTCAAAAGGCACGCGTATTCACTCATAACAAGCGGATGCGGTTCTCAATAATCTTACAAGTTAAATTGTGTGTAAGTAGAAATAAACAAAAGGAAATTGGAGAAAATGTCAGACGTCGCACTGGTTGTACGAAAATAACTTGGGGTGCATTCGTTTCTCTTATACTGGGACGACGCATCTTCCATACAACTGATACGCACTTATGTACGGCGTGTTATGTTGTAGGCAGTTAGTAAATTAGTTTGTGTGCCAAACTGTTGGAAAATGTATTTTCTCCTACACTACTACGGTAGGTACTAACTACTACTGGCCCATACGACGTTGTAATAGTGAGTTATTTTTTCTCCCTATTGATAATACATACGACACATACATATATACTAGATTTTTATAGGACGACAACCTTGCGACAGTGATTGTGAAACTTGAGAGAAAAATACAATAGAGATACCACTGTAATGACTCGAACGTCGAGAGTTATTCAAGTAGTCTAAATTTAAAAATAAATAATACAAAAATATAGAAAAGAGAACAAGCAGGTTGACCAAAATTTATGATCTTTTAGAAAGGCAACCAACTGTTTCCATAACAAAAATTAATGAACTAAATTATGTATTCAATTTTCTCATAATCAGGTTGCATACTATCGAAACACATATTATAAGCTCTTTTACACAGGTATTTATTTTATATTCCTTGGACGCAAAACTCAAGAAAAATATAATAAAGAATAAGTATTAAGAGCAGAATACGAATCAGAGGATTACGATCTGAGAACAGATCCCCGGGAACTTAATAACCATTAAATAAATACACAGGACAATATTTAATAGTTCCTCATACGATATAAGACACAAATAAATTTGAATAATACCTACATAGTTCGATCAGTACTACTTCCGTATTACTGGGGCACGTGCTGTCAACTCACAATATGCGAGTTATTATTAAATGGGTGCTATAAGATGAATTATAATATTATGTAAGCCCAGTAATGTCTGAACGCATAATATAAATAATAATAACAAGATAAAATAAAAATAAACCTAGTGCCATCAGCCTGACAGCGGTGTAAAAAAGAAACTCAGAAACAAGTAGTAAATCCCCTCACAGATAGAAATGTGATGGATTGTATGTAACATCCTGGCTCTAACAGAGGAAGTGACCGAAGTTTTCGAGGGAAAAATAAAAACAAATCCTTTAGGGAATACGTAGGTAAATATCACTTGTATTTGTATTTTTTTGTTTTCTAGAGACACGCATGAATTTCCTTTGGCATGTCTGACACCAAGGAATCGACAAAAATAACTCATAGATTTTTCATTTTTCAAAAGTCGTACATAACATGTCAAAACTTCTTGTTATATTTTCAAAATTGCAACTAGAAACACCTTAATACCCTTGCCTGTTTTCCGTCATTTCAGTAAAATATATTTAGATAGACTAAGGATCATATTGCTGCAAAAGTGAGTAAACACATTCTGCGGAACTGTACCGCAATGTCCTAGTTACAAATATCTAATAAAGGTATACATAAATAATAATTATTTTGGAAATATTGAGAGAAGTTAATGTGATAAATGAACGAGTCCTAATTATATATTTTTAATCATTACAAGACCATAAATCTTAAATCAACAAACGCATCTGTGAACCATGAAATCATCAAACAAGAATTATTCATCGATGCGAAACTCATGAGCTGAGATATTAATCTGAAGATATCAATAGTACAATGTTATTTGTACCTACTACAAGTGAGTTGGAGATAATAATATGTTTACATAATATAAATAAGGGTTATAGATTGCACACATATTATCGAGAGACAGAGGTTTCTATTACTGGACGCCGCTGCAGTAAATCTAGTATTTCCTGGTTCCATATATTGCTACACTATGTACATATTGAGATGCTTACATTTATATCTAGGTGACGAGTCTATGTTATCAAATGCACATACTGGAAATATAGAAAATGGATTTATAATTTCTACAAGGATATTTCCATGTAGGTAAGTGACATTTTTGACGAGACAAAGCATGACAACAAATATAAGATACGTTAAAACAATCTTCTGGCTATCCCACAATAATTAAAGTGTACCTAGATAGATAAAAATACAAAATTATCTATGATTAGTATTAACCATGCTGAATATTAGGTAAATAAGACAAAATTAATTAACAGAAGATAATCAAAACAAAAAGAATATCATTCAGTGTTACTTGATTTTGAATTCTGGGAATTAAATTTTAAGACATCTTACCAAATCAGGAGTCGAAAACGAAAGCAGGAGAGTCTCTGTGTCGACCGGTACCACCACATTAGTTGGCGTGCAAGAATCCAAGCAATCAGAAAGCGAAGGGGTCGCAAAGGGCAGCCATTTAGGACCCACGAGAAATTGGGGCGCAACGCCCATGATCATAGCGAAAGTCATGTGGACCATTTTGATATACAAAAGATTAAACCATGAAAAAGTTACACAAAAAGAAAATAAACGCGTTTATCATACAATAATAAAAACACTTTTACTTTCTTATCACTTTCATTAATGCGTCCAAGTGGATTACTTTAAGCATTGTTACACTCTTTAAGCACACAACTGACCATTAACGATAATAACGTAATTAAGTTATGGGCAGTAAGTAATTAAAACAAAACAATAATTACAACAATTTGCACACAATTGTGACCACGAGACGGATATCTTTTCCAACCGACTGATTAAAAGGGAGATTTACTGTTCAACTATCCAGAGTTAAAAAAATGCAATAATTTTTAATACAAAAAATTAGACCACGTGTCTGTACGTAACTTTAGATGACCGGCCAATTCTCTACTAAAAAATAAGCGCCACTAAAACTGAACGAGTTAATGATGATTCTAATGCTGGGTATGCAAAAGATCTTAATTGATTATTTCCAGGGAAATGTCGCGTGCGTGTTCGGCCGAATTATTCCGCTGGAGAAATGTTACTGGAGTTAGTCTGTAACGTGTTAGTTACCATGTGTGTTGACTGGGAATAGTATATAGGTATAATAACCAAGTTGGATGGTATAGCACACTGTTGTTATTATTATGCACCAAAGATGGAACATCAGAGAGTAAGAGGAGGGCGAAGGGAAACGACTATCGTATATTTATTATTACCACTGTCTTGAAGGGAAGATGAGATGTTTCCCAATTTCTCACATCGTTAAGATGTCTCTATAGAGGATAGATGGGAATACAAATAGACAATTATTTTGCCTGGTTACCAATCGTAAAAACATATAAGTGTGGAGATAAATTGATGAATAAGTTTATGTACTACTTTATGATGTGGTATGTTATAAAACAACAGCATAAACAATATTTTATGATCATTTTTGAAATTAAATGCAAAAATAAATAATTAGACATTCCAAAGGCACGGTAAAACATTTCAAAATATGTTCTAAGTCAGTGGTTCCCAAAGTTGACTGGGCTCCGACCCATCTAGGAAAATTTTCCAATCTTGGGACCCACCTTTTAGCTGTCTTAGAGAAAAGAGGTCATAAATATTGGTAATGCTCAGATTCTCTAGAAGCGGGTCATGAAACTAGTTAATGCTAGGTGGCTCGCTTCGACCCACCAGTGGGTCGCGACCCATAGTTTGGGAAACAATGTTCTTAGTAATGGGATTCCAAAAAAATATGATTTTAAATGCATAAAAGTAATATACCAACATGAATCAATGGATACCCATCTATAGTTGTGTTATTTTTCGAAAGATCATTGAAGTAAACTAATAATTATGATAAATATAGAAAATGATAAATAAAAACTAATAATTATGATAAATATAAAAAAATGATATAATTAACATTACGACGTTCAATATCACGGTGATTAGTTTCACTGTTTCTAGGCAACACTGCAACCTAAACGATATCAATTAACATATTACTATCGTATTGTACAAAAAACTGAGAATAAAATGACAACAAAGTGTACGAAATTATGCCAATATAATTAAATACATAAATATATTTATAACATATCTTTTAGTAAAGTGTTGATGCTTTGCACTTTGATAACAGCGATTCATGCTTGGAAATCTCTGTTCATAACAATTTGAATTGTATATTCTATAGCGTTACAGTTTGTTATTTTCCTTATAGACTATTCTTATCTTATGGAGCCCTTGCTGCATAAGGTCGTGCACGTGGACGGAGTCTATATGCGGCAGTGGGTGCCCCCCGTGGGTCTTGAACCAATTCAACAAATAGACTATAACACTTTTTATTTAATGGGATACGATAGTTTACACGAAACAATCAAATTTGGCACCAATGTTGATACAGTATATCATTCAATAAATAGTACGAATTGGACGGGAATAAATACGGATGAGATATTGTCTATTTGTTTTATCTCTATGATAATATTAGATATTTATTATTGTTAATATTAGTCAACAGGTGTGTAGTAGGCAGGGGAGTGTGTGATGAAGATATAGAATACATAAAACAATGATGGATAATATTGCGTATCTGTGAAAAGTAACAGCGATTTAATGCTATTATCACTTATTATAAAACAAGTAGAAATGGTGTATTATAAAACATAAGCAGAAAATATTAACAACAAATAGATATGGTGCATTATAAAACATAGGCAGAAAATAATAAAAATATGATATTGAGTTTTACTGGTAACTTTATTACAGTGACCTAATGGGGTGTTCACATTTGGCGAATATCGCCAGGCGAATTTTAAAATATAACGCCAGGCAAAAAAACAAAATTCGCCGTACGCCCATTGATCGTCACACCTGTTCACACAGTCCACCGATTTAGAAACGATCTGTCAGATGCGCTTTGATTTTGACATTGTTTTCAAAATGGCGTCGAGATGGAGATCGCGAAGTGTTTATTTTTAGTCGAAAATGTTATAGTAGATGTTATAAAGCGCCTTTTAATTAAGGAAACAAACGCCACAAACCAACAACAAAAGATAACAGCTGTCACGAAGCGGGAAACATTATAAAATTTATAGGTTATAAAGTTTTTACCATAGATACAACGCCGCGCACATCTGCGCATGCGCGAATCGTTCAATCGGCCGAAAATGTTGGAAGGTGGTCAACTTGAGACGATATCGTTTCTACTGGTTTTTATCGTTTCAGACTAGCTGTCATTTTGTTCACACGGTTCAAATGGCTGGCGATATTTTGGTGCCTGGCGATATTCGCCAAAGTGAGAACACCACATAAGTTTCGACATGCGATGTCGTTTTCAGTTCAGAGTTTTGAAAACGAAAAAAAAAGCAATAAACTTATCAGTAAAACTTAAAATCGTATGTTTATTTGTTATCAATAAATATGGAGTTTTACAAAATAAATGTCGATAAAATACTACAAGTAGAAAAGTTGTTTTTGACGTTCATTGTACAATAATATTATGTAATATCTATTTTACGTTAAATTCACGCCTTTGCGATAAACTCGCCCTCTGTATATTGATTGTATTTAATTTGAATGTAGGTATACCTTTTATGTAATTGTTTTTTTATCAATGTACAGTAAAGAATGAATAAAAAAATAAATTGAAGTTCTCACTTATATTGGGGAAATTCCAGGAAATTACGATGTTATGATTTTTAAGTGTTATTTAGGTCATTCCTACATTTTAAAATATACATTTTCATCTTCAGTGACCTTGGGATTTTTTCAGTGGTGTAGCAAAAATTTGACAATTTCCAGATAAAATGTTAAGATAAGAATTGACGATCATTAAATTGGCTTAAATTTTGATATTTTTTTTTCTTAAAAAATAAAAAAAATCTTTAATTTAATTATTCCTGGAAAAGCTCTACAACTGTTAAGAGGGTGTCTGAGTTCATCAAAAACCCAGATTTAAATTAAAAACCTAAAATATTTTAGTTGTGATTCAATAAAGAACTTTAAATTTTCGAAATTTTCGAGAGAAACTTTGTGGAACGTCATTTTATAAAATAATAAAATTAATGTATTGAACACTGTTTTACTTCCACTTCACTTTATTTAAATGTCAGAACGTTTTCGAACATTAACTGTAAAGAACTTTACATCAAAAGAATAATTATATCAAGTAATAATAAACAATAATAATTTTATTTTCAGAGATATTATACAAAACAAAATATAACATTTTCACAATTTAAATTCATTTATACACTTTAATACTACCTCACTGGGTTCGCACCCGTATTTTGCATCTCTAAGGCAAAGTTGTAAAGCAATATATTTGGCAGCATATTAGAGAAATTTCTTGCAGTTAATTCGCCAAAAACAATCAGACAGTTTACCAACTTAAATAAAAAATCCGGTTTTAGAGAAAATCTGAGAATGTGGGATACAAAAATTAAATAAATTATTGGACTTTTCAACACACAAATATAAGACTTAACAAGTAGATAAATTTATTGCACCCACTATTTTTTGAAAAATTGTATTAGTTGGAGGAGATCGCGCCGTATTTAATTTGAATGCATTTCTCTATAAAACTGTTTGTATTTCAATCGATGTATAGTAAAGAATGAATAAATAAATAAAATAAACGGTCAGGTACTGAAAATGAATGACTAACTGGTCGACCTGATAAGTCGAAAGACGTCTCTCTCATGATTTATTATCTATAGAAGAAACACTTATTTCAATTTGACTAATTATGGAATTCTACTACGTGTGCACCGACACAATTAATAAGAAAATACCTATATAAATAATTGATGACTTACAATCGCGTGTCTCTAATTATTTTGGACAGTCACATTCTTCAAGGACGGACATGTTTTGGAGTAAGAGGAATCGGTAATCGTGCGTGACAAATTGTGCGTAGGAACGTGATGGAAGTGTGCGATAATCAACAAGTGTAAGTAATAATATTACCCAAATAAAATAGTAATACATCATAAAATATTACATGTAGGTGTACAAAATAATTCAATAAACATACTTTAATCATTATAAACAAGTGCGGCTTTTCTCCTACAGATCCACAGTACACTTTAAAAACTTTTGCACATAGTTAGATGTACGAGGGAATCAGAGATTACAACAGGCGAATTTCTTCGCTAATTTTAGGAAAAGCGAATTAACAAACATTGGAATTTAATCTCATCCGGTGTACCTATGTCAGAAGTGCTAATTACATTTTTTCATTGCAGATTTTAATATTACTCATTTGAGAAAATCAAGCGTTTCGATTTCACATTTACAGATGCTGTTATTACATTTTTTTTTTTTTCGTTTTAAATAGACAAATTTGAATCAGTAATAAACTGTACCTTTGCATACAAAACGGACGTGAGGGATTTGGCCGGCCAGTCCTTCAGACCGCCCATCTTGCCACCTCTTGTGTGGACAAATTTAAAAATTTAATCGGATAAATGGAAGTCTCTAGACTTCTGAGCTATCCGGGTGGACTGTGGGTATCCTTCAATGTACCTTTACATCTTGGTAGTTAACAAAACGTATTTGCAGTAGGCAGCGGGAAGAATCAAACACAGGATTTCTATATTGCAAGTCCGAGACTCAATCAAACTACTTTTACTACTACCAAATTTATTTTTAATACCTATCCGTCCAATATTATCTATTGAGGTATTAAATGTACTAACCTAATAGGTACTAACTAATACGCTAGCAGTGGGTTGGTACAACATAACACAATATCATGACATAGCTGATAGCCCATTTGAAGTAGAACGAATTGACATGTTAATTAAGCGAACTCATCAACAGTTTGACACTAAGTTGAATGAAATAGAGTATAGACTATGTACCATAATTTGTATTACAAAAAGACCATTTTGTTTGTTGTCCGCCATACACGACTATTTGATCTGACAGTATACCTATATCTATATATGCACCTAAATATATACTGTAATGTAATAGCACGCATCTACCCACACATACACATGCTTGAAAAATAGGTATATAATATATACCATAAAAAATAACATCATCATATAGTAAATAATATGTACTCACAAGCACTGTATGCATATACATGAGTGTATGTGTCCGATATTGAAAGCTGGTATAAACATTAAAAAAAATGATAGTGACCTATTCTGCGAAAACATACACTTGCATAGACTTCCTAGCTGTTGCTAATTAGGCTAATTAAAAATAAAATATCTATTAGAATTTAAAAAAAAACAGTGCCAAAAGACTTTTAAATGTTACAATACAACTAGAAAGAACTTCAATATGAACTGAAATATTATTCCAACAAGAAAATAAGTCATTAACACAAATATATTATTATTACAAATCTGATTTGTCCTACTTGTCTGCAAATAAGCTGAAGTAGTAAAATATATTTTAAACATTCTTCCGATCATTAAATGGAAAACTTTTTTAAATAAGAACATTTTATCTTTGATATATTAACGACAAACATATGCAATCATAGGGAATCAACTTGTTGAGATAAATGAAAAACTTTAATTATATCTGGGATAAACTCGCCCATTGCACAAATTTATTTGTTGAGTAAAAATTCTGCCATGTTTATTTTCTACTGTTGATTTTTTTTATTATAATAATATATCCCTCAGAAATGAATATTGAGTTTTGAGTAGCTCGAAGTACCTATATTAATTAATTGTGCACTAATAACATTTAAGTAGATAGTTGCAAAAATAATTATAGATAATTCTTTGAAGTAGTCAAAAGCCATACTGCATCCACAACTTCCTAGTAAAAGGTTAATGGTTCAATTGTGATTGCCGGCATATTCTACCTTCATAAAGTTACAATTTAAACACACCATAATTTTTAGTTTTGTACAGTACACAACATATTCAAAGGTGGATTAGATTATAACATATCTGGATACTTATTTACTCCTGTTCCAAAATTTGAGAAACTACAGTCAGTTTGTCAATCATCTCTAATGAACAATTTTCATTAGAATTAATATAATAGTTGGTATGATATGTTAACCAGTAATAGATGTAGTGACTTACCTCTTTAGCAATCTGGTCCAAGGCCTGATCCTCGGCTGAGGCTTTTGTCTGCGTCCTCTGCCGTCTGCCCGAGGAGTCCATGGCTCCAGCACCTGACACCCAACACATCAATAAGCAAACAGGGGACAATCCAGGCAAGGGAACACAGTGCAATGGAATATACAAACAACAAATTTATTATCACAGATGAACAGACCAACACCACGTCCGGTGCTAAGGTCAGTACATACAAATAATGAAATAACTATTATGGATATACACACCCTCACCAATAGGCCTATTCATAGTAAAAAATATGCGCAGAATAACGGTTGCATTCTCCATATACAGAATATTAAATCTTCTCAATATCTCAATAATAACTAGATTGAATTATCTTTCAAATCATATCTAATTAATATTCAATAACTAATTTCCACACAATTCATAAATGAACAATAATGCAATACATAATAGGAAACAATTGATTACGACTAATTGCTATTAGATTGTAATTTGTGAGTTAAGAATCTAATTATCCTATTCAACCAAAATCAATAAACTAATTTATCTTCAATGAATCATAAATGATTTGAGTTTGCTTCAAATATGGTCAGAAAATGCAAATATCAATAACAATGAATGCAGTGTTGGCATTTAAAAGAAATCAAGGATATCAAAACTTTTTTGGATGACATAAAAAATAGAAAAAAAACAGGCAATAGAAATAAATGTCCTCAGGAATTTGATAATTAATTTAATTCAATAATACACCAAGGCAGTATGAACAGTAAGTTTAGTACGAGTTTTGCAAAATCATGAAGTGAAAAACCATGTAGTTGCTAGTGTTTCGTTGTGTAAATACTCGTACTTGTTACTCTAACAATGGAGTATTATTTATCACAATTAAGGGTAAAGGATTTATGGAGAAGTGAATGCCAAACTATCTAATATTACGCATGCAATATATCTAACATTACGCATGATAGCACTCTATATATTTTACCTTATACACGGCAAAGAAGCACTACCAGCGACTTGCCAATGTGATAAATTAGAGTAGACACAACTTAGTTCCGATATTAATTGTGTAAAAAAAATCATGTATGTGTGACAAAAATGTAATAATATATTGCACAATATACTCTGCGATATGCAAGAGTTTAACCTACCAAGTGTCTTTTAAAATAAGCAGGTTAGTTGAAATTTATATTTTTAATATTTCAATTGTTGCTTTTAAACGTGTTCTTCGTTTTATTATAATAATAAAAAATATTGCATTAATTACAACCGCACGTTATTGTTTCTTAAGGACAATATTGTTTATATTCATTCTACTTAGTAAACTATGAAGCATACCATTAATCCTCAATATCTTTTTTTTTATAACGCAGAGAAGACAATTTGTACATCCAATAATGCAGTGAGTCTACTGGACTATTTACGAGAGATGACGTGATAGTATGGATCGATAGATAATACATAGATATAATATTATATTATAGATTAGATATTTTAACAAAAAATTGGTATAGAATAGATAAAATATTTGAATACCATAACAAGATTAATCCTACAATTTATAATTATTCGATATTCCATTGTCATAATTGTTTAGATTTTAATAATCTTTCTAATAAAAACAAAATCTTCTTTCTTTCTTTCTTTTTCCTCGAGGCAAGGCACTCGATATTGAGTGAATAATAAAAACAAAATATCAACTATGCAAAAAAAATTACTTCTTATCAAAGTCTACTACAAGGACCTAGTACTAACAATTAAGTTTATACTACATACAGGTGTCTGATATATAAATCTTCTTGATGTTTAATTTAAAATAAATTAACAATGGTCATAAAGCAATATGTTGTTTAATAAACATTGCATGTTTATTCTATTAATAAATTAAATATTGTGTCTCATACAATGACAGTGTTATGCAAAGTTGTGAATTACTCATTATTACTAAAATTAACAGAGAAATGAAATTTAAGTAATAATAACTAATTACAAACTTATCTTTATAACAAGAATAATAATAATATATTATTAAATGTGTTGATTTATTCCAAGGTTTTCAGTAAATAATGAAGCAAACATCAATGGTGAAATGCAAGTGTGTGTTTAATACACTCTGGTTTCCAACCAACAATACACTCGCCACTTGATATACACATTGTCAACAGTTCACCTTGTGTAAATAACTTCATTTACTTGCAGAATATTTATGCCTAGATCTCATTACACAGACAAAACTGTAACAGTTGCAAAACAGAAGAACACATATTTTCAAATCAAGATAACTTCAAACGCTTTTTTATATTGAAATATTGCTAATATGAATCCTGCTTTTTTCACTTGCCTTCATTTCTTTAATTAATTTTATTTTAGACTGTAAATTGATACAAGAATTCTGATCACTCCTATGGATTACTCGCAGTGGATGAATTTTGAACAAAGGAAAAAAGGGTACAAGAATTGTAGGTTTGTATATCACCCAAGTAACCCAAAACACTGTCACACTGAACTTATTAGTTTATTACATAAATGTGCACATATTTATTATATCTTACATACTACTTGTATGGTTTTAATGAATAATTACATTGACACAAATTAGGCACTGTATGGCAACCACCGCTACCTGGATAATGAGGACTGTGGTAATGGAATTCACCAAGTGTTTGACATTTCACATTGACAACCTGACATAACATTGAGGAAGCAATAAAATGAAACGGATTATTGTATTGTAGAATTCACTATTACAGAAGAATCAACCCACAAAACAATGATAAGACATTAGACGAGATATAAGCGTGGGAGACGAGATATATTTATGTTATATCTGCTATTACTACTACTACTTTAATGGGCAGCTGGCCAATAACTTTACCAAGCACTGACAAATGTAATAACATCTCTACTCACTTGTTAATAATCACTACTTAATGGAGTAATGCACCATTTCACTATATTTTATCCAGACACATGGAATATCATCATGTAAACAGTTTCAATATAAGATGACATCAACTAATGATGCGTAAACGACCTTCATGTCAATATATTATAACAATAATCCGGCAATTCTCGTCTGTGGAGGTACGACCCCATTGGAAACAAATTGATTTTCACTTAACATTTAACAACACCTTAATATGAAACAGGCACTGATAGAAGGCAAAACATTATGTCTAATATACAAGCACTTAATTGAGCGTATTATTATAGAAATATGTCGTTGTTATTGAGTTAATTAGCACATGTGTAAGTGATTCGGACCCAACGTAACATAACGGCCGAGAAGACAACCATCACCGACTGAGAAAACTAGTTCGAAACCGCAAAAAACATCATTATTTTTGCTATATACCTACAAAAAATATTAAAATTCTTGCGCATTCTTTCTTTGCTTGTCTATGATTATTGTCGCGAGTGGCGTTTACATGCATTAGACGAATCGACTAAAATGTGAATCTGTTTACACGTGAAACAATTAATTGTGTGATCATAGATTTTTTTCTTATCAACGACAAATTTTTTAACGTGATTTCTTAACTTAACTTGAGCCTGACGAATCTGACGATGAGAGCGGAAGCTCTTAAAAGTCGGCTCACGATTAATAAAATCACTGTGGAAGTACTAAATACAAGTGATTCATTTTTTTATTATTTTAACATGAACTTCCGCTAAGTACGACTACATTCTTTATCTAAATTTATTGAGTTATCCCTTGATTTAAAATCTTTTTCAAAGAAGTAGATTAAAATATTTACTAATAGATATATGTGCAGAGTGTGAGACACATAGTGCAGGACTGCCATCTCAAAAAAATTAGTGGGGATCCGCAGGACATCCACGAAGCAGGACCGGAGGCGGTGAACTGGCTCTCAACACTAGAGCCAAGACTGTAAAGGACACGACGCAGCCCACATGGGTTAAGATTCATCAACACCGGGCCATACGAAAAGTAAAGTAAAGTATAGATATATGAAATATTTTAATAATAATAGTAACAATTAATACTTCAACAAATATAAAACAGGGATAATATATCTCAAATGTATATAAAATTATGTTGCAGCAGCCTTACTAGGTTGCCCTGTTTAAAAATTATATTTTATAAAAAAGTATCAATCCAATCAAGTACATACATTTATTATTTTAAAAAGAATATTATTGAAATTTTGAAGGAAACTTGCTGGTGTTCATAAAATTTTTTAGTGTTCGGGTGTCAGTTACTCATTTCCTTCATATTCTTTCTTCCCTCCTTCAATACTATTTTTAGACTTTAAGGTGTTCCTGGGGGGAGGCAAAAAAATGTTTACAAAAGGGTAATTTTATTTTTAATGCTATATACAGTATTCAATTTCTGAAGGAATTGTTCATAATTTAAAAGCAGTTTTACCAGCATAAAATCTTATGGATGAATAAAAACCCATAAATTGCTGAGAAGGAACAAGTAGGTATATTACTTGAATAACAATCCTCATATGCGAGAAATGACTGGAAGATGTCTTTTGATGACATAGTTATCAATATATAGTAGTAAAATTTTCTTCCAGGTTGAGCGGCCGTGGTCTACACAGCAATTTAAAACACATCCACTCTGCCCAGAAGAAAACTTAACTACTAGTGACGCCTAAGATCATACATAGTTATCGTTACTTCTTAAATAATATACATGCCCCACTAAGCCAACTTCTTTGGGGGCCCATAATATTCTTCAACCATCAAGGATAAGTAAAGCTTTCATTTTGCTAAATTAAAAATGGGATTCCAATTCTGTATCTTCAGACTAAAGGTTTGAGACATTACCATTACCCTGTGTACAACTATGTAAAGCAGTGGTTCCCAAACTTTTAAGTTCGCGTACCACACAAGAAAAAATAAATCAGTAACATACCACTGAACCGAATTTAAAAACGTTTTATCTAATTATTTACTGTGTATGTCCTATGGCCTTGGCTGCATACGTACCACCTTAATAATTGTCGCGTACCACTGGTGGTACACGTACCATAGTTTGGGAATCACTGTTCTATACTATGTATGTATATTAATTTATATTGTATCTATATATATACTGCTTACGTACCACCTTAATAACTGTCGCGTGGTGCGTACCACTGGTGGTACGCGTACCATAGTTTGGGAATCACTGATGTAAAGTCAATATTGTGTGAAAATTCCAATCTTATAGAAAAAATGTTTGAAGTGAAAATAAAATAACACATTTTTGAACATTTGGTTTTAATTGTGACATTCACTTAGAAAACTAAAAAGTACAATGGAAAGGAGACTAAAAATTAACTAATCACTCTTTGTTTTAGGTGACTCCTCCCTGTAATGTAAGAATATGAAGGAGAACAGAAATACTCCAATCATCATAGAAAAGGAACTGACATAGTATGGATATGCGTTCGGGATGAAACGTTCATACTGGGTGTGCTCCAAGGGACGGACAGAAACCTGGAACAAATTATATTTACATTAAATTATTGGTGTACATACACTGATTGATAGTCAACCATATGTGCTTGTTGTTGTAGGAGACGATGTGATTCACTATACAAAAAAACATATGAAAATAAAATAATTGGAAATGATAAAACTTTTATACTTGTGAATGTACTAGTGTAGTATCAGTCATCCACTAAAACTGGACATCAATTCCAAAGATAATTCATTTTAATAAATAGATTGACTAACAGGTAAATACACAAAGATATTTAAACACAAATTCAGCAGTTTACCACTACACGCCGTTTCATATAATTTGACTAAGATCTTTTATTGTATTATTATACTATACCCCAGGCAGGGTACGCAGAGAGGATGGAACGCCACACAGCTCTATTCCTACATACTTCTTCCTTAAGCTTCCCTTACACTGATACAATTTCTCATACATAATCCATCAATAGGATATAATTGCATTAAACAAATGTATTTACTATTATTTTATTTTGTCACAAGATTAATAATTATGCAAGGACCATCATCTATAAGTTCCACCTAAATAATAAAGCGAACTTATCTTTCATTACATTTTGCTAACAATGCTTCTTAAAAACAATACAGTGATCAGGTATGATCCATTTGAGGGTACCTGCACTCGATTTGATGCTTATTGGCAGAGTAATAAAATACTTTTAACACATATATTATTCAGAACAGGGTGGTTTAAAATTAACCCTTGTATAACATTCAGTTTGAAAATGATAGGTTTTTACACAATATTTCTCATTATCAAAAAATACACATTTTGCATAGCAAATATTTAAAAAAAAAAACTATCAAATTAGTACATTTTATGTCAATATGTTATAGTGGTAAACCCATGTATGTCACACTGTAAGTGACAAATCGTCGCGTGAATGCATAGTTATAGTTTTCCAATTGTCCCTAGGCCCCTGTTATGCAGGCACTTGGACTCGTCATACATACATAACTATCCTATGTCCAAATGAACTAAATGTTGAGGAGAGTCAATTGAAATAAAGTAAAGCGCGGAACAGCGACGACAGACATTACAAATTTTGATAGTTTTGATAACTACCAATATTGTAAGTGTAGCCAGTTTGCAAGTGAGTTTATGAATTCCATAATGCAGAACTATCCTATGTATCAAAATAAAACATAGGATTCTTCTGCATGTTGATAAAATACATGCCTTTACAAAGGTTACTTCTGTTTTAATGTTTTTCCTTTATTAATATAAGGTTTGTACATGGGATACTTCTGCATACCGTGAACAAGCATGTCATAAATGACTTTTGCTGGAAAATTTAATTTTTTTTTTTTAGAAAAGATATATCTGGGTTTTGTTATAAACCCAAATACAACCTTATACACCTTTCACACTAAGCTAAAAGCTTGTGCCGTGAAAGGGGAGTCTGCCGGCACCTGGGATCGAACCACGGACCCCTTGTTCTGAAGGCCGAGACTCTACCTCCAGGCTACCGATGAACTTAAAATTGGACTTAGGATAGTTCTGCATTCTAGCGACGAAATGTCTCCAGAAGATTAAAGATACGGATGTATTCTAATTACTAACCTGTGTTGTACTAAATACATGAGTGTATCCCACACGATCATAATCAACTTTGAATTGATAAACTCCATATACATCAGGTATCTTGAATTTAGCTTCGTACACTCCGTTTGGTTTTCTGTTGAGTGTAATTCTGACAAAGGGATCGATCCTCACAAATTCTAACTGAACATCATTAGCATCATATGGCTGCCAATTTCCATTGACTAACTTTTCAATTTCAATAGAGTATACCTGAAAAGGTAATAATAGAATCAGATATTTATGATTTGTAAAGATGATATCTGTTATTAAATAAAAATGAACACAGTCCACTATTTATCAATTTTTAAACATGATTCATCTTTGAAGTAAAAAAAAACTATACAACCACTGGGTATATTATTTATTTTTTACTGTACAATGATTCTGATTATGCAATTAATATGTAAGGCAATATTCAAGACAAATATTGGGCTTGAGAATGACAACCCCTGTCGAAGTCTGGTTGTGCAAAGTATAAAAGAATACAATGGTTTTAGCAATCTTTTTGAACTTTAAGGATTCATTAAAATACATTAAATCCAAAATCACTCAAACAGTTGAAGCCAAAAAAGAAAGGAATATTTCCAATCTATTATATTCATGCTGGATATTAAAGTTCTGTGCTTACTACAGTGTCCATGATAGTGTATGACGCTGGTGGGCTAGTTTCTCCCTCCTTGTGATGTTGCACCGACTTGACTCCAAGTATTCCATTGTCTCCAAACACCCACTGTGTCAGTGATGCAGCTAGCTGGCTATTGCCGGAGAGTGGAGCGCTCAGATCTCCCTGCAAATATATAAATATAACATTATGATAAAGCAAACAAATGCAAATGGAAATCAAACAAAAAGTTGTATAAATGCAATCTGTGTTACCTTATTACGAGAATAATATGTTTATTAATGAAATTACATAGTATCATAGAATTAAATATCATTTGCACATTGTTTGAGAATGATAAAATTTATCAGATTTAGCAAATATCCCAATATATCAAACTGTTAATATAAATGCTTATATCACTCTCAATCATTTGAAATCCAATTTCATACCGTCAGTATGAAATTGACCATAAATAGGTTGCATATATAAAACACAAACATAAACAGTAGTACATACATGAACAGCTTTGACAGGTGATGAGAATGCTTCATCTGAGAAGAAATACAAAGAACCACTGAATAAGACTCTGGCATTGTTACGAGCTTGTAGAGCAGCCATGAGTAGAGTGTTCTTGCCGACAGCATGAGGATAATCTTTGATATCATGATCTGGGTTGTAACTGTATGCTGAACTTTCAGCTGTGAGAATTGGCAAGACTAATGGATTTCCTTTATCAGCAATCAAACCAGTTCCCTTGTATAAAAATGGTGCAAGCCCAGCCTTGTTTCCAATTATAATAGGAGCGTCAATGAGGTTCTTTGGAGATGCTACAATCTTTGTATGTTGTCCACAATCTGTGTTATCATAGTTCAAATGATCAATGACAGATGCTCCTTCTTCGTCAACCTAAAATAATGAAAATATAATATGGCTATTTATGGGTGCAAACACAAAGAAAGCAGGTTGCCAGCGCCGATCAGTGCCGGCAAAGTAAATCGCAATCGGCGTTCTTGCTTTTACTATGTTCGTGTCCATTGAAATGCATGTAAACATTCTCGGTGCCGGTAGAAGCAGACATCGGAAAGCAGGCAACCTGCTTTCTTTGTGTTTGTACCCTATGAATGTGAATGAATATAGATTCCATTACAATTTAAGTTGATACTGTAATGCATCACTTGATAACCTATGAAATGTAATTTTTCACTAAACGTACCTCAAATCCACATTCCGAAGCCAACTCTCTTAGTATATCTCCTGCACTGGAACTTCCAGCAACTAGAAGATTACCTCCCTCATCAACGAATTGCGTAATGGCTTCTGTACTCACTGAACCACCAAATTCCAAAACGGCAGGAGCAAAAATGATCAGATTTTTGTACAGATATTCACCATATTTTGATAGAACCAAGTTGGCATCATCTGCTAATTTAAAGGTTAAAGTGTAACCACGATCTGCAACAAAAAATAAGATTAAAATCCACATTTACAATTACTAGGTGCCGGCAAGCAGCAACCAGTTTTGTACATACCTTGCAAGGATTTGAAGAATAAACTATGGGTTTCCTTAATCGCTAGGTTGTCTAAGAGTACAAGGGTTTCTCCATGACCCGATATTAAGGCAAAATTTGAAAAAAGAAGGAACAAATACGTTATCGATACCCTCGCCATCTCGTTTGCTGTCAATCTTTTTGGAAACCACTTGGAAACGATCGACGTGTACACCGGCTGTCAGTTCAGTTGATACTCAACATTGTTTCGTCTATGGATTCATGTCATAGATTTTTATATTATTTTACGAGCGGACTCGGGGCACATAATATCTCCACAACGACCGGAAATTGAGGGGAGTGGCCAAATAGAGGGGAGTGGTCATGTGTCATTTCGTTTCGCGTTTGTTCACGTATGGTTGTCCTTCTCGTCTCGTGGTCAAGCAATAGGGTGCTAACACAAAGAAAGCGGGTTACCTGCTTTCAGAATTTCAGATGCCTGCGTCTACCAGCACCGAGAATGTTTACATGCATTTCAATGGACACGAACATAGTAAAAGCAGGAACGCCGATTGCGATTTACTTTGCCAGCACTTATCGGCGCTGGCAACCTGCTTTCTTTGTGTTTGCACACATAGTCTCACTCTAACTCACAGTAAATATTGCATAAATCTTTGTACCTGCTAAGGCATAAAAGAAAACATAAAAAAACATAACGAATGTCAAACTTCCATATTTATTACGTATGTTCAATCAACCTACTGGCTACCTCACTTGTGGGATATTATGCCGTAGGTTTGTTACAGATGTCGCTTTACGGTCAACAGATATGGATGGAGTAATTCTGTTTTGAGGATGCAGATTTTAAAATGATTTGAATGAGGATGTTGATAATTGAAATAAAAAAAAAACATAATAATATTATACCGCACATATTGATTCGCCCGGGCCCCGCAAAAGCCAAGACTTTTACTGTCCTATAGTACATACTTATGATTTTAGTAAGAATTATTTTTTTTGAAAATTTGTACCACGATAGATGGCTGGAAAAAAAATCCCGGAGAAAAATATATAAAACTTCTATGAAAGTAAGATAACAATACTGTATTTTTAGGATTTTTGCCGGTTTTGTTAACATATGTTACCGGGTGCCGTGGAGCACCCGGTAAAGAATTGGTATCCCACTCTTCTTCTTAAGTTTTCGAGTGTCCTGTAAAAGGCAGGTGTTCGAAAAAATTAAGACATTGTACATCTTAAATTCAGCGTGCCAGTATAAAATTAAGACATCCTGAATGTCTTAATTTTATACTGGCACGAAGAGGACAGCTTGCATGTTTCTTACATGCAGCTGGTCTGCTGGTTACCCCACTTGTGGGATATGCCGTGATGGTATCGTATCGTAGTTGTTAACATATTTTGAAAACTGTTTTATCCTGCGAATATTGTAATAATAAAAATAAATATTAATTACTCTTTAAGGCAGTAATTACTCTCTGGAGCAAAGGCAGAAACGAGCCTCCTCTATTTATGGCGTCTCTGTGCCAATTGAGTCACCTCTGTACATGTAGGAGTACCTACACCAGTAATATTAAGATCAAATATTAAATCTCATTTTTATTTTTATTTTTCACATGAAAATAGCAATCACTCTTCGATTCGACTCGCTGTGTATAGTTGCTTTTGTCATGCTTTTGTGTTAATTTCATAGTCATTTTCATTTCATGTAATATAATAATTATATCAATATAATATATTAATCATTGGAATAATTTGCCACCTGAGCTGGTTGAGTCTTCACTCTTCAGATTTGAACAGCTTCAAGAATTTATACGATTAATTGAAGTTGTGATAATTTTGTTGGGCCTGATAGTTTGTTGTTATTGTGACAGTAGTGTTGAGATCATACATATCAGCTAAGCTGATAACAAACTATAATAATAATAATGATTACTCGTCCGGTATTAGGTTATTTTTATTAATTATTCCTATGTACCTAAGTATCATGAATTGGCGAACATGCATTATTTATTTCTCTTATAAGATTTTTCTTCAATTATCTTAAAACCCTCTTCCTTCATACATCTTCGATTTCTGCATTTTGGGAGATACAACGGGAAGGAAAAATTACTCAAAGTTCCCCAGTGAAAAAAAGTTCAAAACCCAGTTGTACAGGATCCTTACGGTGGTTTTCCCACGAAATGGTGCATTTATTTTAAAACAAGTTGTATATTTTCAAATATATTTTATTATAGATAGGTAGTTAAAATAAGTAAATTTATCGAAATATTTAAAAAAATGCGTTTGAAGTGTTCTAGGTGTTGTTATTTTTTGTCATATCTAGATATCTATCAAAGAAAATAATGAATTTTACTTTTCTATGATTTTTATGTAAAAAAACAGCAAATATCATCATTATTATTTTTTATGGAGATAATTTATATCTTCAAAAATAATGCAAAATATTTCGATGCAGTCTTTATTATTCTGAAACTACTCAAAGTTTTATGTGATTGAAACAAGTGTTTCTTTCTACTATAGATTCTACTACAGTATATGTAGGTCTATAGTAGAAAGAAACACGTGTTTCAATTACATAATTATAGAATTCTACTACGTGTGCCCCGACACAATTAACAAATTAGTCAAAGTTTGTTCGTTAACGAAAATATGCAATTGTTAAGGCCTACTATCTGAATAGGTACACATAGGGATATTAATAGGGATCACTTCTGAGCTCTGTGTTCTCAAAACACCTGCAAGTAGACCTCTACGCTCAGCTAAGACATCCACCAACATGCTGGATGAAAACAACAGAGCAAACAAGTCCTGCTTCTATGATAGGGCTTTTGGCGTCGCAGGACCCGTCATTTGGAACCGACTCCCCGAGGACCTCTGTAAAAACCAGCCGATAACAACGTTCAGGAGCAAGTTGTAGACATTGCTCTTCTAACATAGTTTTCCACGCCCTTGAGATGGATGCTCCATTAAACGGCGCCGAATAAATCATCCAACATATACACATCGAAACGGTTATACAAATGTAGAGAGTATACCTTCAAAATTCGGAATAATGCTATATTGATGGTTCTAATGATCACAAATATCTTCAAAATAAATTAATGAAATGTAATGCGTTAATTACACAAAAATGCAGTAAAATCTTAAAAATGAAATGTATAAGGTTGTATTTGGGTTTATAACAAAACCCAGATTTATAATAATAATAAACTTTATTGTACAAAACATAAAAAAAAAATTAGATTACAACATGGTATATACAAATATTTTGCACAATGGGCGAGTTTATTTATATATCTTTTTAAAAAAGAAAAAAAACTTTGACACAAGTTTATCTACCTGTATTAAGTATTTAAACTTGTGTCAAAGGCAATAATTAATGTATGAGTATGAAATGACAATAAATATAGAGGAATAATCTGAAATAGAACGATTCATTGTTTTTGACAGTTTTTATAAACAAAAAGAGATGTACCTCAGTACTTAGCAGACTCTCCATTATAAAAACTTGTGGATTGTAAAAATCTTAAAAACGATATTATGAATAAAATACCAAGCAGACGGAAGACAATGATGACAATAAAAAAAGAACCAATATGAAACAATAATAATTATTGAATTTTGTTGGTATTTATTTCGGAAAACTCCATAATACACTAGTAAATAATAATATATTATTAATGGTTTTACATGTACTTTATTTAAAGTGACTCGAGTTTCGACATGACGTAATGTTGAGTCTTAAAAAGTCATTACATGTCGAAACTCGAGTCACTTTAAATAAAGTAGGTACATGTAAAACCATTCATAATATATTATTTATTTGTGAATAATAATTATGTTATTGTTAAATGCAGTACCTAGCGAAGGATGACTTATTCGTTATGGTTATCAAAGTTTTCTCTTTTTGTGGTTACGCAATTTAGAGATCACCAAAAAATGGTCACTCGATACCATTCATAAGGCCATTGTAAAACTATTATTAAAAAATAATGTATTATTTTATGTTGTATTTAACATATTTGTTTTTAGTATAATTGAAATTGACATATTGCCATTCATCGAGAACGTCTTATTTTTTTGTTGGTTCGGAGAGGACGGCTTGAATGCTTGTTACATCCGACTGATCTGCTGGGTTATGCCGTGATGGTGTAGTATGTATGTTGGATGATTTATTCGGCGTCGTTTAATGGAGCATCCATCTCCAGAGCGCGGGAAACTGTGTTGGAAGACCGATGTCTTCAATACTTGCTCCTGAACGTTGTTATCGGTTGGTTTTTACGGAGGTCCTCGTGGAGTCGGTTCCAGATGACGGGTCCTGCGACGCCAAAAGCCCTATCATAGAAGCAGGACTTGTTTATTTATTTTATTATTTATTTTATTTATTTCATGCAGTTATATACCTACAATACCAGCTGTCAATTAATACATACCTACATTGTCATTAATAATACATACAAATAGGTATTGTACCTCATGAGGACAAGTCCTGTGAAGAGGTATTATAAATACAAAATATCTTATATAACACAGATTCCAGAAATAGAAACAGATTTAAAATTTAAATAGTAATTACATAAAAAAAAAACGCCAAACAGAACACAATATTATTTTACTAATGAATGTGCACATGTAAATATGTTTATGTAGGTAAATATATTATAATACCCACATTTAATATGTTGCCTTTTTTCTTACATTTTTTTCATTCCCACAACACTGAAAAAAATATCTCAGCCCAGTCATTAGATACTTATAAATTCTGTTTAAGATTTATTATGTCAGTTATTATTATTATTTAAACATCACCTTGCACTGAGACAATGCCTCCTGGTAGCGTTGACTGAGATCATAACAGCTTTTGGCCAAGGCAGTCTCAACAGGAAAAAATGAAAAAACAAAAGAAAAAAAAAGAAAAGCCAAGTCGAAAAAAAAAACAAAAGATATCATCAAAAAGAAACAGAATCAAAGGAGAATCTCTATCCTGGCGATAAAGTCATTACAAAAACAATTTTTTTGCTACAGAATTAGTACCTATAATAATGTGACTATTCTTATTTCATTTTACGGCAATGCACCCGCAATCGAGTGAATTATGAATGTGACTATAGACATTAAAAAAAAACAATGCTTACTTACAAAATTTTGAAGAAGTCATCACAGCTGGAATTCATAAAATATAAATTAATACTGAACTCAAAAAGTCAAAACAGCTGAAATGTGTTGGAGATTTTAACGGCCCTAAAGGACTGTCTTCGTATGACTCATTTATTATTTTTATTTGTTTAGCTATGTAATCATTTTGGATTCATAATATTTTTTTACCTTCATACAGTGGCGAAACTAAAGGGTGGCAGGGCTGGCTAAATGCCACGTTTTAATAAAATTTAGTAAAAACTATAAATTTTATATAAATAAATAATAAATAAATAAATAAAGCTTTATTGGCATCAATATTTATAATGTGTACATGTTTTTGTTCCAATAGACTACCAAAAGGCGGGCTTATCGCATATGCGATTTCTTCCAGCCAACCCGAAAAAATAAAAAAAAAATAAAAAAAATAAAAATAAAACAATAGAAAAAACATATAGATAAAAGTATATAAAAACAAGATGCTAAAATAAAAACTACAAATGAAATATATAATAAAAACAAGATAAAATATAAAAAGCACACATACAACAAGAGTAGGAAGGGAAAGGGAAAGGGGAAAAGGAGAGGATCTGCTCGGCGTAATTATTACGCGAAAGTTTAAAAAAGTAAAAAAAATGAAATCGAAAAATGTGTATGAAGACTAGAGACAATTAATTTGTTTACGAAATGAATATAATGTTGAAGAAGTACGAACCTTATGTGGGAGTCTGTTCCAAAGCCTCGCACCATGAACAGTAAATGAATCCGTATAAAAACTAGAATGATGAGGTGGGATGGATAGAAGATTATTTGTAGCTGAACGAAGTGACAAACCGTGTGATTGTAAGAAGACAAATCTTTCCTTTAGATAAGAGGGTGCGACTGGATCGAAGAGAATTTTAAAAAGAAGAGAGAGAATATGAACATCTCTACGCTGGGCTATTGTCTTCCAGCCAAGGCGCTGCCGGAATTCAGAAATGTGATCACGCTTTTTTAGACCAAAGATATACCGAATACATGAATTCTGAAGACGTTCCAGCTTATTCAGCGCCTCAACTGAGAGATCTAAGTAGCATACATCTGCATAGTCAAATAAAGGATGAATTAAGGATTGAACGAGAAGTTTTTTTGTGTCAATAGGAAGAAAGAAATATATATATATATACCTAAGTACTTAAAGTTTAACACAACTAAAGACCATACACAGGATATTCGGAGTTATAACAGATATTTGCCGATAACTTCCTCAAATTTAAAACTGACGTTGTAAAGTTTTTCAGACATTGAATGACATTGGGCAGTCGACTCTTATTTTCTTTGTTACCATTTGTATATCATAGTCATTTCATTCGGAACTTGTGACTTATTTTATTATTATTGTTGTTCAGTTTGATCATTATAGTTTAGTCTTCATTTTTTTAAATGTTTATAATCATATTAATATAATTATTTTCCTTTATTGCAGTTAGCAGTTATATTTTTTTTCTCACTTAATATAATTTTATTATTTCATAATTACATTATTCCTGTTATTTTGATTATGCATGTTCAATTTTGTCTTACATGTCCTATTCATTATTGTATTATTCCTACTACCGTTATGGATTTTGTTCAATTTTAATTTTATTTTTATTCAATTTATCTGAAATAAATATACTTTTAATTTCCTGTTATTGCTACATTTTTCATTGTTTTAGTTATTATTGTTTTTAATTGTCAGACTTTTATTGATTAATATTACTTAATATTTTATCGTAATTTACCTACTGACAACTATATAATTATATAATTTGAATTTAATTATCACCATATACATAAATTTATTCCTAAAGTTTTTTTGTTTACCGTTGGTCTGTTGGTGCTATAAATTTAATGTTTTATCTTTTTTTAATGTCACTGTTAATTTTCATATTAGTATAATTGTATCAAACATGTAAAAGGCTTGTGCCGTGTGTTTTTGTAAAATAAAATACCGGAGTAAGTATCGGATACAATGATTCGAGTAAATATTCTTTAAGAAAACCGAAGAGTTTTTGAAGTATTTCAAATTTGTATATCATTTTTGTAATATTTGTATTATTTTTTTTATACCTACATCATCATTACATAACAGTGTTAACAAAATAATATAAAATTTTAAAAACTAGGACGATGTGCAGTGGCGAGATTATCACTATAAAGTGATTTCTTCCATCTAACCACGACACATTGACATAAAACTAGTAAAAAACAAATTTACTTACAAAAAATATACAAAATATTAAAAAACAACAAAAGAAAATTATTGTATTATGTGTTATGTATTATGTACACGTGTAGAATGTACAAATTTTGATACAGGGCCGTCTAATGCAGGCTTCGCCACTGAATACTATCTATGCTTTTGGCAATAAAAATAAAAATTTATTAGAAATTTAAGTAAAATACACACAATATTAGATAAACTGTTAGGTAACTACTTAATTAATTTATTAAAATTTAATTAAAAGTAACGATTTATTTTTACTTTCGGGGCCCACCCAATGAATTTGCCACGGGCTTCAGATGATATAGTTACGTCACTGCCTATACATCAAGTTTTATTTAAATTATGATATTTTTTTCATCGATTTATGTGGGTGCAGCTTCAAACTGTATTTTACCATATTCGTCTGTCAAATTGTTATTTTTCAATTCTTGTTCAACAAGTGAATAAATACAAATTAAAAATAATTTCATACAATTTTATGTATTCCCTTCTTATTTCTCTACTTACTTTTAATTCTATGGCTGGGGCCAACATTTGGATATATAAGTAGGTATGTATTCATGTTGTGTTAAGTAACTACAGTACTACCTAACCATTACTTAAGTAGGCAGGTACCTATGTACAATTTATGCTACGTACCTACCTTATCTAATATGGGGTAGATAATTTTATTTATCTAAATTCACTTGAAATCAATACTACTACTATACTATACCCTCAATCCATGTCCAAGGTGGGGTAGGCAGAGAGAACGGAACGCCATGTTGATCTATCCTTACATAATTCTTTCGCTTCCTTTACATTCATTACGTTTCTCATACGTGCATGCCAATTTCTCTTACTTAACACACGACCATCCTTGAGAATTTGATCCACGTGATCGTCCGCGTTTTCTCACACCTCCTCTTTCAGATAAATACTCCCTCTTCGTCATCCTTTCATCGTCCATTCGCTCTACATGTCCAAACCATCGTAGCTTATTTATATGCATTCTATCAGCAACACTCATATCCAAATCAACTCATTTTCCTACTATCCTCATTCTTCACTCTGTCCCGCAATGTTTTACCGACCATTCTTCTCAGTTTCATTTGAAAGGGATATAAAAAATATTATTTATGAAGGAACACACTAATACATAGATAGTCCATAAATTACATCTCTTCTTCGAAGGATGTCTTGAAAATGTTTTTTTTTCAGTTAATGTCAAGGATAAACCCATGTGTTATATTATAACTTTAATATGAACCACATGTTTCTCTTGTGCGAATAACTAATAAGGTCTGTTTGTTTGTCGATTCCATAATTAAACGACGATTAACATAACATTATAATATTATTGTGTTAGCACTATTTTGCAATAATACCTATACATCAATCAGTAATTTCAATTGTTTCACTAGTTATTGGGTAAAATTGCATAATACTTCACTACAAATCGCTCTCCCAACATAGTTTCCCGCGCCCTTGAGATGAATGCTCCATTAAACGGCGCTAAATAAATCATTATATTATGCCTGTGAATACTAAATTAACCTTAATTGTGATAACTCTTAAGAAAATAAAGATAATATATTTTATAATATTGAGATCTGTAATTTTTAATGAGAAACTTTAAACTCAATTAATAACAGAGCGCCGAGTGAAGCGCGCAAACTGGCTAGTTGCACTAATTTCTTAGTAATTCCTTTTTACACTGATTCAAATATATACCTATGCAACTATATGTGATATACGAACGTCTAAGGGTCATTTCGGGATAGTGCAGGTCTCATAATAATAATAATATTATATTATATTATATTGTGTTCAAAATGTAGAATCAAATACTGTTTTGTTTAATAAATGAGATATGAGATAATAATAATAATGAACACACAATTTAAAATACCTGCTGTATGCCGTTTTGTGGAATAGATTCCCTTCAAAAACGCATCCTAAAATATTGTGTTAATACTTGTGAATTAAGCCTAATATACAGAGATATGTTATAAGAACTAATATACAATTTTTTGAGCATATTATACAACTAATTAGGAATATTAACAAATAACAATAAATTGTACAATTGATATCAGTTATGAATTGTGGTACCTACGTAGAATTAAAGGGACCCAAGTGAGGTAGGCAGAGAGAACGGAACGCCATAAAGATCTATCCAAGATCTATCCTTACATACTATTTTCGCTTCTTCTACATTCTCATAAACGCACGTCGATTCCTCTTACTCAAAACATGGCCGTCCTTGAGAATTTGATCCACGTGTTCAAACCACGTGGTTCTCGGACGCCCGCGCTTCCTCACACCCTTTTATTACAGCAAAGGATTACTTTTATTCATTATGGTTTTCAAAATAGCTCTTTTTGTGGTTGCACAATTTAGAGATTACTAAAAAAATGTTCACAAAAATGTTATAAAGCCATTGCAAAACTATTACCTATTCAAAAATAATGGTCATTTCAGTGTTTTGAAAAAAAGGAAGAAGAGTGCATTGCTATTTTCGTAAATTATTATTTGTGAACTTAAGAATATAATATTCTACGTAATTTCTACATAGTTCTAATTATTCTACATACCTAGTAAAACTGAAGCGGCAGCCTTTTGAGCTTTTTCTTTTTTTTAATTATTATTGAAATATTTAGTGGGAGTAATTATTGTTGCTTATAATTTATAATACTTACACCCGATTTGACGAAAAGGAATGGTTCTCATAATACTACTTTTATGGCGCGGGGAGGACGACCTGTATAATATATTATAAACAACGAATTCAAGTATCCTAAAACCAATACATGCCAGCATATAGTATTTTATACTACCTACATTATTAATGAGTTATTTATAAGGTCTTTAACTGACACGGAGAAGGCAATTTGTACGTTTATTACACGCAGTTTATATTTTGTTAACTCTTTTAATGGGATTTGTCTTGATAGTACTTATAGATAGATAAGTTTTCACAATTTTCCTGTAATACATATATACCTATGTGTGATTCGGCGCCGTTTGATGCAGCATCCATCTCAAGGGCACGGATATGTACCCAATACCCATAATACAAGATTAATCTTAGTTTGGGACTAGGTCGATCTGTGTGATTTTCTTTTATAAATAGACAATTCACACAGATCGAGATACTGTAGTCCCAAACTAAGATGAATCTTGTATTATGGGTACTAACTCGTCTATATGTGTTACATTATGTATAATTCTTCTTTAAAAAAAATACCTCTCTATTCATATATGTTTCTGTTGAAATGTTTCTTGGATCCATTCAAAGACTTTTACAATAAAAGTCTTTGGTTCTTATACTATGTCATCACTTGAAATATTATAGTCATATGATTACGAGTATAACTATGTTTTCTCCATTCATCTAATATCGTATGTTACACTTACGACAATTGTCGCTAGTATTTTCACGCAGAAAACAATCGTAAGAGTATTTCCATAAAATCTATGGAAAAAATCTTTAAAATGATTATTGCAAATTAAAATAACATAATATTATAATAATAATAATACGTAGTTTCAAGAATATCCAACAGTAAATGTAAGTATAGCAGCTATTACTAACTTTACTAACTTTAAACAGCTCTACTGAGAATTGTAGTTTTCAACATACGATAGTTTACGTAGGAGGTATCGTTATGTTGGATTATTTATTCGGCGTCGTTTATGGAGCATCCATCTCAAGGGCGCGGGAAACTATGTTGGAAGAGCGATGTCTTCAACTTGCTCCAGAACGTTGTTATCGGCTGGTTTTTACGGAGGTCCTCGGGGAGTCGGTTCCAAATGACGGGTCCTGCAACGCCAAAAGCCCTATCATGGAAGCAGGACTCGTTTGCTCTGTTGTTTTCGTCCAGCATGTTAGTGCTTAGTGGATGTCTTGGCTGAGCGTAGAGGTCTACTTGCAGGTGTTTTGAGAACACAGAGCTAAGAAAGTGACTGAGGTGCCATTTTGTTCAAAACTTTGTAGACTATAAGGCACAGTTTATATTGGTCCCTTTCACTAACTCTTGACCAGTGCAACGTCCCAGGTGGGGTAAGCAGAGAGAACGGAACGCCCTATAGATCTATCCTTACATACTTCCTTTACTCTCATCCAGATTCTCATACATACACGCCGATTTCTCTTACTCAACACGAGGCCGTCCTTAAGAATTTGATCTACGTGATCAAGCCATGTGGTTCTTGGCCGTCCGCTTTTCCTCACACCCCCTCTTTCAGATAAATATATCCTCTTCGTCATCCTGCATTCGCTCAACATGTTTAAAAACCATCGTAACTTGTTTATACGCATTCTGTCCACAGCACTCCTCTCATTCTCCTGATATTCTTATTTTTCACTCTATCTCGCAACGTTTTACTTACCATTTTTCTCAGTGAACACATCTCCTCAGCATTTATTCCACCTTCATCCTTCTTTAACCAAGTCCAAGTTTCTCTTGCATGCATAAATGTCGGTACCAGAATGGTATTGTGCAGCAGCATTTTTGCCATGTTCGACACATTGCTATTGCTAACAATGGATCGAAGTGCACCATTCACTCTAGCATCGGCGTGGCGACTTTTCTTCATTCGATGTCCTTATTGTATCTTCCATCCCTCGCAAACAGACTTCCCAAAGGACATACATACCTACTTAGATATCAAAAGAAGGTTGACCCCAGCCTTATAAAATAGTAGGTAGAGAATTAAAGTAGGCATATCAGACCTCTTATAGCCTGCTTCTGAAGGAAAGCCATACCTACTTAGATATCCAAAGGTTGGCCCCAGCCTTATAAGAAAATTAGGTAGAGAATCAGACCTTTTATAGCCTGTTTCTGAAGGAAATACATGCCTACTTTGATATCCAAATCCAAAAGAGAAACCACCTTATAAAAAAGCAGGTAGAGAATATCAGACCTCTTATAGCCTGCTTCTGAAGGAAATACATGCCTACTTTGATATTCAAATCCAAAAGAGAAATCCCCTTATAAAAAAGCAGGTGGAGAATTAAGAGAATATCAGACTGAAGGAAATACATGCATACTTTGATATCCAAATCCAAAAGAGAAATCCCCTTATAAAAAGCAGGTAGAGAATATCAGACCTCTTATAGCCTGTTTCTGAAGGAAATATATGCCTACTTTGATATCCAAATCCAAAAGAGAAACCCCCTTATAAAAAAACAGGTAGAGAATATCAGACCTCTTATAGCCTGTTTCTGAAAGAAATACATGCCTACTTTGATATCCAAATCCAAAAGAGAAACCCCCTTATAAAAAAACAGGTAGAGAATATCAGACCTCTTATAGCCTGTTTCTGAAAGAAATACATGCCTACTTTGATATCCAAATCCAAAAGAGAAACCCCCTTATAAAAAAAGAAAGTAGAGAATATCAGTCCTCTTATAGCCTGTTTCTGAAGGAAATACATGCCTACTTTGATATTCAAATCCAAAAGAGAAATCCCCTTATAAAAAAGCAGGTGGAGAATTAAGAGAATATCAGACTGAAGGAAATACATGCATACTTTGATATCCAAATCCAAAAGAGAAATCCCCTTATAAAAAGCAGGTAGAGAATATCAGACCTCTTATAGCCTGTTTCTGAAGGAAATATATGCCTACTTTGATATCCAAATCCAAAAGAGAAACCCCCTTATAAAAAAACAGGTAGAGAATATCAGACCTCTTATAGCCTGTTTCTGAAAGAAATACATGCCTACTTTGATATCCAAATCCAAAAGAGAAACCCCCTTATAAAAAAAGAAAGTAGAGAATATCAGTCCTCTTATAGCCTGTTTCTGAAGAAAATATATGCCTACTTTGATATCCAAATCCAAAAAAGAAACCCAGACTTAATGAAAAAAAGCAGGTAGAGAATTAAGAGTAGGTATATCAGGGCAGGGGAAAATACTTTATAAATGATACACGATGATAAAAATTTAAACACAGTGTTAATTTGCATTATTTTATTTATCAACATATAACATAAAAAGCCATAAAAAATATTAAATATAAGTTGAAAACATATAGTTATTTCCCGGTAAACAATTAAGAAGTTACATACAAAGTTACAGCAACATTTCGGTGGCATACGAAGTAGTATAGAGTAGTGAGTACTATCAGATATTTGCATCGCAGTGTGATGCCTGAGCCTGACAAGGGAGTAGGTAACTAACAAGTAGTTTTCCATTCACATCTTCTATATTGTGAACTTTGAAAAAATATAAATAATTAAGATCATATATGCAAATATGAAATTATAGATTATATACTTATTCTATTTGACTTAAAAACTAAATTAAAGAAGCTTATAATATTCCTGTAACATCTATACTGGTAAAGGAGGGGAGGTTAGTAAGTAAGAGTTTTACTTAGATTTTACCGTCTCTCATTTCATATTTTACATATTTTTTTTAGTGCGTAGATCTCTCAAGTGAACATAAAATATAAGTGGGAAAATAAAAAATGTTACTTAAGCTTTTTACCCTGTACTCTGTTTGCATTTTGAAAATCAAATAAAATATGATTGAAGAATATACCTTCCATTGAACTGAATGTCAGCTGTTGTATGTGATCTTGGTAGATGTGACTATCTGTTAGCTATGAACAATCAAACACTTATTTTGACATTGTAAACTGCAGTCAGGACGTGCTATTTTTTCTGTCAGTTTTTGAGTAGGTGGATGTATCTCAAGATTTACTGTGTGCATCAATAATATGTTTTGTTTCAAAAAATTTCTGAAAAATAATAATGTGGAGTTGATTAATAGTTTACAGTTTACTTCGACTACTGTATGCGACCTGTGAAAGAGATGGATGTTGGTGTCGAGCTGAATGGGTTTCGGGTGAATGCATTGATGTACGCAGATGATTTGGTGTTAATGGCTGAGAGTGAAAGGGACTTACAAGAGATTGTTACGTGTGTGTATGATAGTTGCAATTTGAATGGTTTGAAAATGAATGTTATGAAGACGAAAGTTCTAGTGTTTGAAAGAGAGAATGAAAAAACGATTTGCGAGATCAAAGTTGGTGACGAATGTTTGGAGCAAGTAAGTGAGTATGTATATTTGGGAAGTATGTTTGCGAGGGATGGAAGATGCGATAGGGACATTGAAAGAAGGAAAGTGGCCGGTGCTAGAGTGAACGGTGCACTTCGACCCATTGTCAGCAATGGCAATGTGTCGAACATGGCTAAAATGCTGGTGCACAATACCATTCTGGTACCGTCACTTACGTATGCAAGCGAGACATGGACGTGGCTGAAGAAGGACGAAAGTGGAATAAATGCAGTGGAGATGCGATCGTTAAGAAGAATGGTTGGTAAAACGCTGCGTGATAGAGTGAAGAATGAGGATATTAGAAGAATGAGCGGATGCAAGAAGAGTGTTGTGGACAGAATGCGCGTGAATAAACTACGGTGGTTTGGACACGTTGAACGAATGAACGAAGTAAGAATGACAAAGAGGATATACTTGTCTGAAAGAAAAGGTGTGAGGAAGCGCGGACGTCCGAGAACCACGTGGCTTGATCACGTGGATCAAATTCTCAAGGACGGCCGCGTGTTGAGTAAGAGGAATCGACGTGCATGTATGAGAAACTGTATGAATGTGGAGGAAGCGAAGGAAGTGTGTAAAGATAGATCTGTGTGGCGTTCCGTTCTCTCTGCCTACCCCACTTGGGATACGGCGTGAGGGTATAGTATAGTATAGTATAGATTAATAGTTTATACCTATATCAATATTCAATAAACAATAATAACAAAAAACATTTTATAAATCAACTATATTAATTAACTATGAGAGTCAAAACATTTTGGAGCAACCGTTCACTCATTCTCAGTATTATTATTATTATTATTATTATTATTTGGATGATTTGTAAAGCGCCGTTTTGTGAAAAAAATCCACCTCAAGGGCGCTCTTTGCTAACTAAGGTTGTGCTTGAATTATTCCGTGAGATTTCTTGAATAGATAAGTTTTCAGTTGGTAACACAATATTTAAACTCTAGCACCCGTATATAAAATCTTTATATCAAGTTATGAAAATTAATATGATTGATAATATTTTCTTTATAGAATAACCTATGAATTAATCAGTTGTGTTAAGAATGAAATATAAATGTTACAGAAAAGAGAATCGCTGAAAACATATGAATGAGATAGAAGTAATAATATTTGTAAAAAGAGAAAATACAAAGCAAGATAAGTTTTATAATTACATTAGTTTATTACATGCAGCTAGTCTGCTGGCTACCCCACTGGTGGGATGCGCTGTGATAGTATTAGTAGTACAATGGTAGTAATAATAGATTAGTAATATAATATATATTATATTTTATATGTACCTGTTTCCAATACTCTCGTCAACTGCATAGGAACGATTTGAAATTCTTTATAAATTCATTCATCTTTTCCATGTGTCGAACTTTGGAATCTTTTCTGCTAAAGGTTTTGTCGCATAATATATCACAAACAAGAGTTGGATCCATGGTAGAAGAGTGTTCAAACAATCTGAAATAATATGAAACATTTATGTAAACTTATACAGCAGATGATCATATATGCATAAATAACACAATAATTATATCAATCTATTCCAACACATGGACATAGATGCTTACAAAGGGTGAGAGGATCAAGAATACAGGTAATGGAAG